>OZ005757.1:12145032-12188859 GCA_963930825.1 Silvanus unidentatus | reverse complement strand
TACGATTTCATAGTGCGTATTAGAGGTGTAAAAAGGAAACTTTTTGAAAACTGTTAAATAAATATTGTATTATTTTTCTTTTACTTGTTCTTTGTAGTTTATAATTTAAAACAAAGGCAAAATTAAAATATAAATATAAATAGAAACACTTTTATTTGTTTTATTATATATAAATTAGTCAGACTAGCCTAGGCTTGCACAATGCAAGCAACATAGCTTCTAATCGAAAAAATCAAACTAGCAACACAACTATGTGGCCGCGTTGTATACGGTACGGGGACCCGAAGCCGCAGGTCCCCGGTTCGATTCCCGCTGCTGGCACAACTTTTTTTCAAACATTACTCACCATTAGACCGTCTTTTACAACTCAATAGGTCTTGGCTGCTGCGGTCACTTCTTCAGCGGCACCAGTCCTCAGGTGAGGTGGGCTCTTGAAGAAGAAGAATACGTGTGTGCGTGGTCTTGGGTGATGCCACTTCTTCAGCAACTTCTTCTGGTAAGGTCAATTACAAGAAGTAAAGGTCACAGCTGAAGAAGTCTGCACCCCCCCTTTGCGTGGTCTCTGTGGATGGACGCGCCATTTTCAGTCATAGGACCCCGCTTCCTATACTACTGTCGGGACCTCTTCCTTTAGGCTGTTCCTCCCTGAGTTATAAATTTGCTTTTCTAAAATATATATGTATAATAATAATTATTATTTATCATATGAAAATGAAGAAGAACGACTGATATCTCGATTGCAACACGATTAATAGTATTAATTGTTATAAAAATAATAAAAAACGTTAATTAACAATGTAATTGAATATTGCGTCAAAATTAATCGTAATTATGACGACATTTTCACGTTAGTGTAGTGACGTCACAGGGACGTCATAAATTTGACGTCAATATAACTTCATTTTTCGAGACCGATTTTGACGTCAAAATTAATCGTAATTATGACGACATTTTCACGTTAGTGTAGTGACGTTACCGGGACGTCATGAATTTGACGTCAATATGACGTCACATATCGAGAAAATGACGAAGGTGACCAAAAAATGACGTCAAAATGACTTGAGTGTGCCGCCTGGGTAGTCGTTTGTACCTTTATCAACCCTTGAGAGTAGACTTATAGGACTTATTTTATGTAAAATAAGGTGCTAAATCCACTGGTGTAAACCGCGATGTCCTATCTTCATCCGTTTAGGAGATCGAGTAAAATAGAAAATATTAGATATTTGAAAATGTGATATATAAACATTTTATTCGTTTGCATCTTTATCAACTTTTGAGAGTAGACTTATAGGACATATTTTATGTAAAATGAGGTGCTAAATCCACTGGTGAAAATCGCGATGTCCTATCTTTAACCGTTTAGGAGATCGAGTAAAATGGAGAATAATAGATATTTGATAATGTGATATATAAAAATTTTATTCGTTTGAACCTTTATCAACTCTTGAGAGTAGACTTATAAGACTTATTTTATGTAAAATGAGGTGCTAAATCCACTGGTAAAAACCGCGATGTCCTATCTTTAACCGTTTAGGAGATCGAGTAAAATGGAGAATAATAGATATTTGAAAATAAGATATATAAACATTTTATACGTTTGTACCTTTATCAACTCTTGAGAAAAGACTTATTTGACTTATTTTATGTAAAATGAGGTGCTAAATCTACTGGTGAAAACCGCGATGTCCTATCTTTAACCGTTTAGGAGATCGAGTGAAATGGAAAATAATAGATATTTTAAAATGTGATATATAAACATTTTATTCGTTTGTACCTTTATCAACTTTTAAGAGTAGACTTATAGGACTTATTTTATGTAAAATAAGGTGCTAAATCCACTGGTGTAAACCGCGATGTCCTATCTTTAACCGTTTAGGATATCGAAAAAAATGGAGAATAATAGATATTTGAAAATGTGATATATAAACATTTTATTCGTTTGTACCTTGATCAACTCTTGAGAGTAGACTTATAGGACTTATTTTATGTAAAATGCGGTGCTAAATCCACTGGTAAAAACCGCGATGTCCTATCTTTAACTGTTTAGGAGATCAAGTAAAATTGAAAATAATAGATATTTGAAAATGTGATATATAAAAATTTTATTCGTTTGTACCTTTATCAACTCTTGAGAGTAGACTTATAGGACTTATTTTATGAAAAATGAGGAGCTAAATCCACTGGTGAAAACCGCGATATCCTATCTTTAACCGTTTAGGAGATCGAGTAAAATGGAGAATAATAGATATTTGAAAATGTGATATATAAACATTTTATTCGTTTGTTCCTTTATCAACTCTTGAGAGTAGACTTATAGGACTTATTTTATGTAAAATGAAGTGCTAAATCCACTGGTAAAGGCCGCGATGTCCTATCTTTAACCGTTTAGGAGATCGAGTAAAATGGAGAATAATAGATATTTGACAATGTGATATATAAACATTTTATTCGTTTGTACCTTGATCAACTCTTGAGGGTAGACTTATAGGACTTATTTTATGTAAAATAAGGTGCTAAATTCACTGATAAAAACCGCGATGTCTTATCTTTAACGGTTTAAGAGATCGAGTAAAATTGATAATAATAGATATTTGAAAATGTGATATATGAACATTTTATTCGTTTGTACCTTTATCAACTCTTGAGAGTAGACTTATAGGAGTCATTTTATGTAAAATGAGGTGCTAAATCCACTGGTGAAAATCGCGATGTCCTATCTTTAACCGTTTAGGAGATCGAGTAAAATGGAGAATAATAGATATTTGAAAATGTGATATATAAACTTTTTATTCGTTTGTACCTTTATCAACTCATGAGAGTAGACTTATAGGAAATATTTTATGTAAAATGAGGTGCTAAATCCACTGGTGAAAACCGCGATGTAATATCTTTAACCGTTTAGGAGATCGAGTAAAATGGAGAATAATAGATATTTGAAAATAAGATATATAAACATTTTATTCGTTTTTACCTTTATCAACTCTTGAGAGTAGACTTATAGGACCTATTTTATGTAAAATGAGGTTCTAAATCCACTGGTGAAAACCGCGATGTAATATCTTTAACCGTTTAGGAGATCGAGTAAAATGGAGAATAATAGATATTTGAAAATAAGATATATAAACATTTTATACGTTTGTACCTTTATCAACTCTTGAGAAAAGACTTATTTGACTTATTTTATGTAAAATGAGGTGCTAAATCTACTGGTGAAAACCGCGATGTCCTATCTTTAACCGTTTAGGAGATCGAGTAAAATGGAAAATAATAGATATTTGAAAATGTGATATATTAACATTTTATTCGTTTGTACCTTGATCAACTCATGAGGGTAGACTTATAGGACCTATTTTATGTAAAAAGAAGTGCTAAATCCTCTGGTGAAAACCGCGATGTGATATCTTTAACCGTTTAGGAGATCGAGTAAAATGGAGAATAATAGATATTTGAAAATGTGATATATAAAGATTTTATTCGTTTTTACCTTTATCAACTCTTGAGAGTAGACTTATAGGACCTATTTTATGTAAAATGAGGTTCTAAATCCACTGGTGAAAACCGCGATGTAATATCTTTAACCGTTTAGGAGATCGAGTAAAATGGAGAATAATAGATATTTGAAAATAAGATATATAAACATTTTATACGTTTGTACCTTTATCAACTCTTGAGAAAAGACTTATTTGACTTATTTTATGTAAAATGAGGTGCTAAATCTACTGGTGAAAACTGCGATGTCCTATCTTTAACCGTTTAGGAGATCGAGTAAAATGGAGAATAATAGATATTTGAAAATGTGATATATAAACATTTTAGTCGTTTGTACCTTTATCAACTCTTGAGAGTAGACATATAAGACTTATTTTAAGTAAAATGAGGTTCTAAATCCACTGGTAAAAACCGCGATGTCCTATCTTTAACCGTTTAGGAGATGGAGTAAAATGGAGAATAATAGATATTTGAAAATGTGATATATAAACATTTTATTAGTTTGTACCTTTATCAACCCTTGAGAGTAGACTTATAGGACTTATTTTATGTAAAATAAGGTGCTAAATCCACTGGTGTAAACCGCGATGTCCAATCTTCATCCGTTTAGGAGATCGAGTAAAATAGAAAATATTAGATATTTGAAAATGTGATATATAAACATTTTATTCGTTTGTACCTTTATCAACTTTTGAGAGTAGACTTATAGGACTTTTTATATGTAAAATGAGGTGCTAAATCCACTGGTGAAAACCGCGATGTCCTATCTTTAACCGTTTAGGAGATCGAGTGAAATGGAGAATAATAGATATTTTAAAATGTGATATATAAACATTTTATTCGTTTGTACCTTTATCAACTTTTAAGAGTAGACTTATAGGACTTATTTTATGTAAAATAAGGTGCTAAATCCACTGGTGTAAACCGCGATGTCCTATCTTTAACCGTTTAGGAGATCGAAAAAAATGGAGAATAATAGATATTTGAAAATGTGATATATAAACATTTTATTCGTTTGTACCTTGATCAACTCTTGAGAGTAGACTTATAGGACTTATTTTATGTAAAATGCGGTGCTAAATCCACTGGTAAAAACCGCGATGTCCTATCTTTAACTGTTTAGGAGATCAAGTAAAATTGAAAATAATAGATATTTGAAAATGTGATATATAAAAATTTTATTCGTTTGTACCTTTATCAACTCTTGAGAGTAGACTTATAGGACTTATTTTATGTAAAATGAGGAGCTAAATCCACTGGTGAAAACCGCGATATCCTATCTTTAACCGTTTAGGAGATCGAGTAAAATGGAGAATAATAGATATTTGAAAATGTGATATATAAACATTTTATTCGTTTGTTCCTTTATCAACTCTTGAGAGTAGACTTATAGGACTTATTTTATGTAAAATGAAGTGCTAAATCCACTGGTAAAGGCCGCGATGTCCTATCTTTAACCGTTTAGGAGATCGAGTAAAATGGAGAATAATAGATATTTTAAAATGTGATATATAAACATTTTATTCGTTTGTACCTTTATCAACTTTTAAGAGTAGACTTATAGGACTTATTTTATGTAAAATAAGGTGCTAAATCCACTGGTGTAAACCGCGATGTCCTATCTTTAACCGTTTAGGATATCGAAAAAAATGGAGAATAATAGATATTTGAAAATGTGATATATAAACATTTTATTCGTTTGTACCTTGATCAACTCTTGAGAGTAGACTTATAGGACTTATTTTATGTAAAATGCGGTGCTAAACCCACTGGTAAATACCGCGATGTCCTATCTTTAACTGTTTAGGAGATCAAGTAAAATTGAAAATAATAGATATTTGAAAATGTGATATATAAAAATTTTATTCGTTTGTACCTTTATCAACTCTTGAGAGTAGACTTATAGGACTTATTTTATGTAAAATGAAGTGCTAAATCCACTGGTAAAGGCCGCGATGTCCTATCTTTAACCGTTTAGGAGATCGAGTAAAATGGAGAATAATAGATATTTGACAATGTGATATATAAACATTTTATTCGTTTGTACCTTGATCAACTCTTGAGGGTAGACTTATAGGACTTATTTTATGTAAAATAAGGTGCTAAATTCACTGATAAAAACCGCGATGTCTTATCTTTAACGGTTTAAGAGATCGAGTAAAATTGATAATAATAGATATTTGAAAATGTGATATATGAACATTTTATTCGTTTGTACCTTTATCAACTCTTGAGAGTAGACTTGTAGGAGTCATTTTATGTAAAATGAGGTGCTAAATCCACTGGTGAAAATCGCGATGTCCTATCTTTAACCGTTTAGGAGATCGAGTAAAATGGAGAATAATAGATATTTGAAAATGTGATATATAAACTTTTTATTCGTTTGTACCTTTATCAACTCATGAGAGTAGACTTATAGGACATATTTTATGTAAAATGAGGTGCTAAATCCACTGGTGAAAACCGCGATGTAATATCTTTAACCGTTTAGGAGATCGAGTAAAATGGAGAATAATAGATATTTGAAAATAAGATATATAAACATTTTATTCGTTTTTACCTTTATCAACTCTTGAGAGTAGACTTATAAGACCTATTTTATGTAAAATGAGGTTCTAAATCCACTGGTGAAAACCGCGATGTAATATCTTTAACCGTTTAGGAGATCGAGTAAAATGGAGAATAATAGATATTTGAAAATAAGATATATAAACATTTTATACGTTTGTACCTTTATCAACTCTTGAGAAAAGACTTATTTGACTTATTTTATGTAAAATGAGGTGCTAAATCTACTGGTGAAAACCGCGATGTCCTATCTTTAACCGTTTAGGAGATCGAGTAAAATGGAAAATAATAGATATTTGAAAATGTGATATATTAACATTTTATTCGTTTGTACCTTGATCAACTCATGAGGGTAGACTTATAGGACCTATTTTATGTAAAAAGAAGTGCTAAATCCTCTGGTGAAAACCGCGATGTGATATCTTTAACCGTTTAGGAGATCGAGTAAAATGGAGAATAATAGATATTTGAAAATGTGATATATAAACTTTTTATTCGATTGTACCTTTATCAACTCATGAGAGTAGACTTATAGGACATATTTTATGTAAAATGAGGTGCTAAATCCACTGGTGAAAATCGCGATGTCCAATCTTTAACCGTTTAGGAGATCGAGTAAAATGGAGAATAATAGATATTTGATAATGTGATATATAAACATTTTATTCGTTTGAACCTTTATCAACTCTTGAGAGTAGACTTATAAGACTTATTTTATGTAAAATGAGGTGCTAAATCCACTGGTAAAAACCGCGATGTCCTATCTTTAACCGTTTAGGAGATCGAGTAAAATGGAGAATAATAGATATTTGAAAATAAGATATATAAACATTTTATACGTTTGTACCTTTATCAACTCTTGAGAAAAGACTTATTTGACTTATTTTATGTAAAATGAGGTGCTAAATCTACTGGTGAAAACCGCGATGTCCTATCTTTAACCGTTTAGGAGATCGAGTAAAATGGAGAATAATAGATATTTGAAAATGTGATATATAAACATTTTATTCTTTTGTACCTTTATCAACTCTTGAGAGTAGACCTATAGGACTTATTTTCTATAAAATGAGGTGCTAAATCCACTGGTGAAAACCGCGATGTACTATCTTTAACCGTTTAGGAGATCGAGTAAAATGGAGAATAATAGATATTTGAAAATGTGATATATAAACATTTTATTCGTTTGTACCTTTATCAATATTTGCGAGTAGACTTATAGAACCTATTTTATGTAAAATGAGGTGCTAAATCCACTGGTAAAAACCGCGATGTCCTATCATTTACCGTTTAGGAGATCGAGTAAAATGGAGAATAATAGATATTTGAAAATGTGATATATTAACATTTTATTCGTTTGTAACTTTATCAACTCTTGAGAGTAGACTTATAGGACTTATTTTATGTAAAATAAGGTGCTTAATCCACTGATAAAATTCGCGATGTCCTACCTTTAACCGTTTAGGAGATCGAGTAAAACGGAGAATAATAGATATTTGAAAATGTGATATATTAACATTTTATTCGTTTGTACCTTGATCAACTTTTGAGGGTAGACTTATAGGACTTATTTTATGTAAAATAAGGTGCTTAATCCACTGATAAAATTCGCGATGTCCTATCTTTAACCGTTTAGGAGATCGAGTAAAATGGAGAATAATAGATATTTGAAAATGTGATATATAAACATTTTATTTGTTTGTACTTTTATCAACTCTTGAGAGTAGACTTATAGGACTTATTTTATGTAAAATGAGGTGCTAAATCCACTGGTAAAAACCGCAATGTCCTATCTTTAACCGTTTAGGAGATCGAGTAAAATGGAGAATAATAGATATTTGAAAATGTGATATATTAACATTTTATTCGTTTGTACCTTGATCAACTCATGAGGGTAGACTTATAGGACCTATTTTATGTAAAAAGAAGTGCTAAATCCTCTGGTGAAAACCGCGATGTGATATCTTTAACCGTTTAGGAGATCGAGTAAAATGGAGAATAATAGATATTTGAAAATGTGATATATAAACATTTTATTCGTTTTTACCTTTATCAACTCTTGAGAGTAGACTTATAGGACCTATTTTATGTAAAATGAGGTTCTAAATCCACTGGTGAAAACCGCGATGTAATATCTTTAACCGTTTAGGAGATCGAGTAAAATGGAGAATAATAGATATTTGAAAATAAGATATATAAACATTTTATACGTTTGTACCTTTATCAACTCTTGAGAAAAGACTTATTTGACTTATTTTATGTAAAATGAGGTGCTAAATCTACTGGTGAAAACCGCGATGTCCTATCTTTAACCGTTTAGGAGATCGAGTAAAATGGAGAATAATAGATATTTGAAAATGTGATATATAAACATTTTATTCTTTTGTACCTTTATCAACTCTTGAGAGTAGACCTATAGGACTTATTTTATGTAAAATGAGGTGCTAAATCCACTGGTGAAAACCGCGATGTACTATCTTTAACCGTTTAGGAGATCGAGTAAAATGGAGAATAATAGATATTTGAAAATGTGATATATAAACATTTTATTCGTTTGTACCTTTATCAACATTTGCGAGTAGACTTATAAGACCTATTTTATGTAAAATGAGGTGCTAAATCCACTGGTAGAAACCGCGATGTCCTATCTTTCACCGTTTAGGAGATCGAGTAAAATGGAGAATAATAGATATTTGAAAATGTGATATATAAACATTTAATTCGTTTGTACCTTTATCAACTTTTGAGAGTAGACTTATAGGAGTTATTTTATGTAAAATGAGGAGCTAAATCCTCAGGTGGAAACCGCGATGTTCTATCTCTATCCGTTTAGGAGATCGAGTAAAATGGAGATTAATAGATATTTGAAAATGTGATATATAAACATTTTATTCGTTTGTACCTTTATCAACTCTTGAGAGTAGACTTATAGGACTTATTTTATGTAAAATAAGGTGCTAAATCCACTGGTGTAAACCGCGATGTCCTATCTCCATCCGTTTAGGAGATCGAGTAAAATAGAAAATATTAGATATTTGAAAATGTGATATATAAACATTTTATTCGTTTGTACCTTTATCAACTCTTAAGAGTAGACTTATAGGACTTATTTTATGTAAAATAAGGTGCTAAATCCACTGGTGTAAACCGCGATGTCCTATCTTTAACCGTTTAGGAGATCGAAAAAAATGGAGAATAATAGATATTTGAAAATGTGATATATAAACATTTTATTCGTTTGTACCTTGATCAACTCTTGAGAGTAGACTTATAGGACTTATTTTATGTAAAATGCGGTGCTAAATCCACTGGTAAAAACCGCGATGTCCTATCTTTAACCGTTTAGGAGATCGAGTAAAATGGAGAATAATAGATATTTGAAAATAAGATATATAAACATTTTATACGTTTGTACCTTTATCAACTCTTGAGAAAAGACTTATTTGACTTATTTTATGTAAAATGAGGTGCTAAATCTACTGGTGAAAACCGCGATGTCCTATCTTTAACCGTTTAGGAGATCGAGTAAAATGGACAATAATAGATATTTGAAAATGTGATATATAAACATTTTATTCTTTTGTACCTTTATCAACTCTTGAGAGTAGACCTATAGGACTTATTTTATATAAAATGAGGTGCTAAATCCACTGGTGAAAACCGCGATGTACTATCTTTAACCGTTTAGGAGATCGAGTAAAATGGAGAATAATAGATATTTGAAAATGTGATATATAAACATTTTATTCGTTTGTACCTTTATCAATATTTGCGAGTAGACTTATAGGACCTATTTTATGTAAAATGAGGTGCTAAATCCTCATGTGGAAACCGCGATGTCCAATCTTTAACCGTTTAGGAGATCGAGTAATATGGAGAATAATAGATATTGGAAAATGTGATATATAAACATTTTAGTCGTTTGTACCTTTATCAACTCTTGAGAGTAGACTTATAGGACTTATTTTATGTAAAATAAGGTGCTAAATCCACTGGTGATAACCGCGATGTCCTATCTTTAACCGTTTAGGAGATCGAGTAAAATGGAGAATAATAGATATTTGAAAATGTGATATATAAACATTTTATTCGTTTGTACTTTAATCAACTCTTGAGGGTAGACTTATAGGACTTATTTTATGTAAAATGAGGTGCTAAATCCACTGGTAAGAACCGCGATGTCCTATCTTTAACCGTTTGGGAGATCAAGTTAAATTGAGAATAATAGATATTTGAAAATGTGATATATAAAAATTTTATTCGTTTGTACCTTTATCAACTCTTGAGGGTAGACTTATAGGACTTATTTTATGTAAAATGAGGTGCTAAATCCACTGGTAAAAACCGCGATGTCCTATCTTTAACCGTTTGGGAGATCAAGTTAAATTGAGAATAATAGATATTTGAAAATGTGATATATAAAAATTTTATTCGTTTGTACCTTTATCAACTCTTGAGAGTAGACTTATAGGACTTATTTTATGTAAAATGAGGTGCTAAATCCACTGGTAAAAACCGCAATGTCCTATCTTTAACCGTTTTGGAGATCGAGTAAAATGGAGAATAATAGATATTTGAAAATGTGATATATTAACATTTTATTCGTTTGTACCTTGATCAACTCATGAGGGTAGACTTATAGGACCTATTTTATGTAAAAAGAAGTGCTAAATCCTCTGGTGAAAACCGCGATGTGATATCTTTAACCGTTTAGGAGATCGAGTAAAATGGAGAATAATAGATATTTGAAAATGTGATATATAAACATTTTATTCGTTTTTACCTTTATCAACTCTTGAGAGTAGACTTATAGGACCTATTTTATGTAAAATGAGGTTCTAAATCCACTGGTGAAAACCGCGATGTAATATCTTTAACCGTTTAGGAGATCGAGTAAAATGGAGAATAATAGATATTTGAAAATAAGATATATAAACATTTTATACGTTTGTACCTTTATCAACTCTTGAGAAAAGACTTATTTGACTTATTTTATGTAAAATGAGGTGCTAAATCTACTGGTGAAAACCGCGATGTCCTATCTTTAACCGTTTAGGAGATCGAGTAAAATGGAGAATAATAGATATTTGAAAATGTGATATATAAACATTTTATTCTTTTGTACCTTTATCAACTCTTGAGAGTAGACCTATAGGACTTATTTTATGTAAAATGAGGTGCTAAATCCACTGGTGAATACCGCGATGTACTATCTTTAACCGTTTAGGAGATCGAGTAAAATGGAGAATAATAGATATTTGAAAATGTGATATATAAACATTTTATTCGTTTGTACCTTTATCAACATTTGCGAGTAGACTTATAAGAAATATTTTATGTAAAATGAGGTGCTAAATCCACTGGTAGAAACCGCGATGTCCTATCTTTCACCGTTTAGGAGATCGAGTAAAATGGAGAATAATAGATATTTGAAAATGTGATATATAAACATTTAATTCGTTTGTACCTTTATCAACTTTTGAGAGTAGACTTATAGGAGTTATTTTATGTAAAATGAGGAGCTAAATCCTCAGGTGGAAACCGCGATGTTCTATCTCTATCCGTTTAGGAGATCGAGTAAAATGGAGATTAATAGATATTTGAAAATGTGATATATAAACATTTTATTCGTTTGTACCTTTATCAACTCTTGAGAGTAGACTTATAGGACTTATTTTATGTAAAATAAGGTGCTAAATCCACTGGTGTAAACCGCGATGTCCTATCTCCATCCGTTTAGGAGATCGAGTAAAATAGAAAATATTAGATATTTGAAAATGTGATATATAAACATTTTATTCGTTTGTACCTTTATCAACTCTTAAGAGTAGACTTATAGGACTTATTTTATGTAAAATAAGGTGCTAAATCCACTGGTGTAAACCGCGATGTCCTATCTTTAACCGTTTAGGAGATCGAAAAAAATGGAGAATAATAGATATTTGAAAATGTGATATATAAACATTTTATTCGTTTGTACCTTGATCAACTCTTGAGAGTAGACTTATAGGACTTATTTTATGTAAAATGCGGTGCTAAATCCACTGGTAAAAACCGCGATGTCCTATCTTTAACCGTTTAGGAGATCGAGTAAAATGGAGAATAATAGATATTTGAAAATAAGATATATAAACATTTTATACGTTTGTACCTTTATCAACTCTTGAGAAAAGACTTATTTGACTTATTTTATGTAAAATGAGGTGCTAAATCTACTGGTGAAAACCGCGATGTCCTATCTTTAACCGTTTAGGAGATCGAGTAAAATGGACAATAATAGATATTTGAAAATGTGATATATAAACATTTTATTCTTTTGTACCTTTATCAACTCTTGAGAGTAGACCTATAGGACTTATTTTATATAAAATGAGGTGCTAAATCCACTGGTGAAAACCGCGATGTACTATCTTTAACCGTTTAGGAGATCGAGTAAAATGGAGAATAATAGATATTTGAAAATGTGATATATAAACATTTTATTCGTTTGTACCTTTATCAATATTTGCGAGTAGACTTATAGGACCTATTTTATGTAAAATGAGGTGCTAAATCCTCATGTGGAAACCGCGATGTCCAATCTTTAACCGTTTAGGAGATCGAGTAATATGGAGAATAATAGATATTGGAAAATGTGATATATAAACATTTTAGTCGTTTGTACCTTTATCAACTCTTGAGAGTAGACTTATAGGACTTATTTTATGTAAAATAAGGTGCTAAATCCACTGGTGATAACCGCGATGTCCTATCTTTAACCGTTTAGGAGATCGAGTAAAATGGAGAATAATAGATATTTGAAAATGTGATATATAAACATTTTATTCGTTTGTACTTTAATCAACTCTTGAGGGTAGACTTATAGGACTTATTTTATGTAAAATGAGGTGCTAAATCCACTGGTAAGAACCGCGATGTCCTATCTTTAACCGTTTGGGAGATCAAGTTAAATTGAGAATAATAGATATTTGAAAATGTGATATATAAAAATTTTATTCGTTTGTACCTTTATCAACTCTTGAGGGTAGACTTATAGGACTTATTTTATGTAAAATGAGGTGCTAAATCCACTGGCAAAAAACCGCGATGTCCTATCTTTAACCGTTTGGGAGATCAAGTTAAATTGAGAATAATAGATATTTGAAAATGTGATATATAAAAATTTTATTCGTTTGTACCTTTATCATCTCTTGAGAGTAGACTTATAGGTCTTATTTTATGTAAAATGAGATGCTAAATCCACTGGTGAAAATTGCGATGTCCTATTTTTAACCGTTTAGGAGATCAAGTAAAATGGAGAACAATAGATATATGAAAATGTGATATATAAGCATTGTATTCGTTTGTACCTTTATCAACTCTTAAGAGTAGACTTATAGGAGTTATTTTATGTAAAATGAGGTGCTAAATCCACTGGTGAAAACCGCGATGTGATATCTTTAACTGTTTTGGAGATCGAGTAAAATGGAGAATAATAGATATTTGATAATGTGATATATAAACATTTTATTCGTTTGTATCTTTATCAACTCTTGAGAGTAGACTTATAGGACCTATTTTATGTAAAATGAGGTGCTAAATCCACTGGTGAAAACCGCGATGTGATATCTTTAACTGTTTAGGAGATCGAGTAAAATGGAGAATAATAGATATTTGATAATGTGGTATATAAACATTTTATTCGTTTGTACCCTTATCAACTCTTGAGAGGAGACTTATAGGACTTATTTTATGTAAAATAAGGTGCTAAATCCACTGGTGAAAATTGCGATGTCCTATCTTTAACCGTTTTGGAGATCGAGTAAGATGGAAAATAATAGATATTTGAAAATGTGATATATAAACATTTTATTCGTTTTTACCTTTATCAACTCTTGAGAGTAGACTTATAGGACCTACTTTATGTAAAATGAGGTGCTAAATCCACTGGTGAAAACCGCGATGTGATATCTTTAACCGTTTAGGAGATCCAGTAAAATGGAAAATAATAGATATTTGAAAATGTGATATATAAACATTTTATTCGTTTGTACCATTATCAACTCTTAAGAGTAGACTTATAGGACTTATTTTATGTAAAATAAGGTGCTAAATCCACTGGTGAAAACCGCGATGTGATATCTTTAACTGTTTATGAGATCGAGTAAAATGGAGAATAATAGATATTTGATAATGTGGTATATAAACATTTTATTCGTTTGTACCCTTATCAACTCTTAAGAGTAGACTTATAGGACTTATTTTATGTAAAATAAGGTGCTAAATCCACTGGTGAAAACCGCGATGTGATATCTTTAACTGTTTAGGAGATCGAGTAAAATGGAGAATAATAGATATTTGATAATGTGGTATATAAACATTTTATTCGTTTTTACCTTTATCAACTCTTGAGAGTAGACTTATAGGACCTACTTTATGTAAAATGAGGTGCTAAATCCTCTGGTGAAAACCGCGATGTGATATCTTTAACCGTTTAGGAGATCGAGTAAAATGGAGAATAATAGATATTTGAAAATGTGATATATAAACATTTTATTCGTTTTTACCTTTATCAACTCTTGAGAGTAGACTTATAGGACCTATTTTATGCAAAATGAAGTTCTAAATCCACTGGTGAAAACCGCGATGTCCAATCCTTAACCGTTTAGGAGATCGAGTAAGATGGAAAATAATAGATATTTGAAAATGTGATATATAAACATTTTATTCGTTTTTACCTTTATCAACTCTTGAGAGTAGACTTATAGGACCTATTTTATGTAAAATGAGGTGCTAAATCCTCAGGTGGAAACCGCGATGTCCTATCTCTATCCGTTTAGGAGATCGAGTAAAATGGAGATTAATAGATATTTGAAAATGTGATATATAAACATTTTATTCGTTTGTACCTTTATCAACTTTTAAAAGTAGACTTATAGGACTTTTTATATGTAAAATGAGGTGCTAAATCCACTGGTGAAAACCGCGATGTCCTATCTTTAACCGTTTAGGAGATCGAGTGAAATGGAGAATAATAGATATTTTTAAATGTGATATATAAACATTTTATTCGTTTGTACCTTTATCAACTTTTAAGAGTAGACTTATAGGACTTATTTTATGTAAAATAAGGTGCTAAATCCACTGGTGTAAACCGCGATGTCCTATCTTCATCCGTTTAGGAGATCGAGTAAAATAGGAAATATTAGATATTTGAAAATGTGATATATAAACATTTTATTCGTTTGTACCTTTATCAACTTTTGAGAGTAGACTTATAGGACTTTTCATATGTAAAATAAGGTGCTAAATCCACTGGAGAAAACCGCGATGTCCTATCTTTAACCGTTTAGGAGATCGAAAAAAATGGAGAATAATAGATATTTGAAAATGTGATATATAAACATTTTATTCGTTTGTACCTTGATCAACTCTTGAGAGTAGACTTATAGGACTTATTTTATGTAAAATGCGGTGCTAAATCCACTGGTAAAAACCGCGATGTCCTATCTTTAACTGTTTAGGAGATCAAGTAAAATTGAAAGTAATAGATATTTGAAAATGTGATATATAAAAATTTTATTCGTTTGTACCTTTATCAACTCTTGAGAGTAGACTTATAGGACTTATTTTATGTAAAATGAGGAGCTAAATCCACTGGTGAAAACCGCGATATCCTATCTTTAACCGTTTAGGAGATCGAGTAAAATGGAGAATAATAGATATTTGAAAATGTGATATATAAACATTTTATTCGTTTGTTCCTTTATCAACTCTTGAGAGTAGACTTATAGGACTTATTTTATGTAAAATGAAGTGCTAAATTCACTGATAAAAACCGCGATGTCTTATCTTTAACGGTTTAAGAGATCGAGTAAAATTGATAATAATGGATATTTGAAAATGTGATATATGAACATTTTATTCGTTTGTACCTTTATCAACTCTTGAGAGTAGACTTATAGGAGTCATTTTATGTAAAATGAGGTGCCAAATCCACTGGTGAAAATCGCGATGTCCTATCTTTAACCGTTTAGAAGATCGAGTAAAATGGAGAATAATAGATATTTGAAAATGTGATATATAAACATTTTATTCTTTTGTACCTTTATCAACTCTTGAGAGTAGACCTATAGGACTTATTTTATGTAAAATGAGGTGCTAAATCCACTGGTGAAAACCGCGATGTACTATCTTTAACTGTTTAGGAGATCGAGTAAAATGGAGAATAATAGATATTTGAAAATGTGATATATAAACATTTTATTCGTTTGTACCTTTATCAACATTTGCGAGTAGACTTATAAGACCTATTTTATGTAAAATGAGGTGCTAAATCCACTGGTAGAAACCGCGATGTCCTATCTTTCACCGTTTAGGAGATCGAGTAAAATGGAGAATAATAGATATTTGAAAATGTGATATATAAACATTTAATTCGTTTGTACCTTTATCAACTCTTGAGAGTAGACTTATAGGAGTTATTTTATGTAAAATGAGGAGCTAAATCCTCAGGTGGAAACCGCGATGTTCTATCTCTATCCGTTTAGGAGATCGAGTAAAATGGAGATTAATAGATATTTGAAAATGTGATATATAAACATTTTATTCGTTTGTACCTTTATCAACTCTTGAGAGTAGACTTATAGGACTTATTTTATGTAAAATAAGGTGCTAAATCCACTGGTGTAAACCGCGATGTCCTATCTTTAACCGTTTAGGAGATCGAAAAAAATGGAGAATAATAGATATTTGAAAATGTGATATATAAACATTTTATTCGTTTGTACCTTGATCAACTCTTGAGAGTAGACTTATAGGACTTATTTTATGTAAAATGCGGTGCTAAATCCACTGGTAAAAACCGCGATGTTCTATCTTTAACCGTTTAGGAGATCGAGTAAAATGGAGAATAATAGATATTTGAAAATAAGATATATAAACATTTTATACGTTTGTACCTTTATCAACTCTTGAGAAAAGACTTATTTGACTTATTTTATGTAAAATGCGGTGCTAAATCCACTGGTAAAAACCGCGATGTCCTATCTTTAACCGTTTAGGAGATCGAGTAAAATGGAGAATAATAGATATTTGATAATGTGGTATATAAACATTTTATTCGTTTGTACCTTTATCAACTCTTGAGAGTAGACTTATAGGACTTATTTTATGTAAAATAAGGTGCTAAATCCACTGGTGTAAACCGCGATGTCCTATCTCCATCCGTTTAGGAGATCGAGTAAAATAGAAAATATTAGATATTTGAAAATGTGATATATAAACATTTTATTCGTTTGTACCTTTATCAACTTTTGAGAGTAGACTTATAGGACTTTTTATATGTAAAATGAGGTGCTAAATCCACTGGTGAAAACCGCGATGTCCTATCTTTAACCGTTTAGGAGATCGAGTAAAATGGAGAATAATAGATATTTTAAAATGTGATATATAAACATTTTATTCGTTTGTACCTTTATCAACTCTTAAGAGTAGACTTATAGGACTTATTTTATGTAAAATAAGGTGCTAAATCCACTGGTGTAAACCGCGATGTCCTATCTTTAACCGTTTAGGAGATCGAAAAAAATGGAGAATAATAGATATTTGAAAATGTGATATATAAACATTTTATTCGTTTGTACCTTGATCAACTCTTGAGAGTAGACTTATAGGACTTATTTTATGTAAAATGCGGTGCTAAATCCACTGGTAAAAACCGCGATGTCCTATCTTTAACCGTTTAGGAGATCGAGTAAAATGGAGAATAATAGATATTTGAAAATAAGATATATAAACATTTTATACGTTTGTACCTTTATCAACTCTTGAGAAAAGACTTATTTGACTTATTTTATGTAAAATGAGGTGCTAAATCTACTGGTGAAAACCGCGATGTCCTATCTTTAACCGTTTAGGAGATCGAGTAAAATGGACAATAATAGATATTTGAAAATGTGATATATAAACATTTTATTCTTTTGTACCTTTATCAACTCTTGAGAGTAGACCTATAGGACTTATTTTATATAAAATGAGGTGCTAAATCCACTGGTGAAAACCGCGATGTACTATCTTTAACCGTTTAGGAGATCGAGTAAAATGGAGAATAATAGATATTTGAAAATGTGATATATAAACATTTTATTCGTTTGTACCTTTATCAATATTTGCGAGTAGACTTATAGGACCTATTTTATGTAAAATGAGGTGCTAAATCCTCATGTGGAAACCGCGATGTCCAATCTTTAACCGTTTAGGAGATCGAGTAATATGGAGAATAATAGATATTGGAAAATGTGATATATAAACATTTTAGTCGTTTGTACCTTTATCAACTCTTGAGAGTAGACTTATAGGACTTATTTTATGTAAAATAAGGTGCTAAATCCACTGGTGATAACCGCGATGTCCTATCTTTAACCGTTTAGGAGATCGAGTAAAATGGAGAATAATAGATATTTGAAAATGTGATATATAAACATTTTATTCGTTTGTACTTTAATCAACTCTTGAGGGTAGACTTATAGGACTTATTTTATGTAAAATGAGGTGCTAAATCCACTGGTAAGAACCGCGATGTCCTATCTTTAACCGTTTGGGAGATCAAGTTAAATTGAGAATAATAGATATTTGAAAATGTGATATATAAAAATTTTATTCGTTTGTACCTTTATCAACTCTTGAGGGTAGACTTATAGGACTTATTTTATGTAAAATGAGGTGCTAAATCCACTGGTAAGAACCGCGATGTCCTATCTTTAACCGTTTGGGAGATCAAGTTAAATTGAGAATAATAGATATTTGAAAATGTGATATATAAAAATTTTATTCGTTTGTACCTTTATCAACTCTTGAGGGTAGACTTATAGGACTTATTTTATGTAAAATGAGGTGCTAAATCCACTGGTAAAAACCGCGATGTCCTATCTTTAACCGTTTGGGAGATCAAGTTAAATTGAGAATAATAGATATTTGAAAATGTGATATATAAAAATTTTATTCGTTTGTACCTTTATCAACTCTTGAGGGTAGACTTATAGGACTTATTTTATGTAAAATGAGGTGCTAAATCCACTGGTAAGAACCGCGATGTCCTATCTTTAACCGTTTGGGAGATCAAGTTAAATTGAGAATAATAGATATTTGAAAATGTGATATATAAAAATTTTATTCGTTTGTACCTTTATCAACTCTTGAGGGTAGACTTATTTGACTTATTTTATGTAAAATGAGGTGCTAAATCTACTGGTGAAAACCGCGATGTGATATCTTTAACTGTTTTGGAGATCGAGTAAAATGGAGAATAATAGATATTTGATAATGTGATATATAAACATTTTATTTGTTTGTATCTTTATCAACTCTTGAGAGTAGACTTATAGGACCTATTTTATGTAAAATGAGGTGCTAAATCCACTGGTGAAAACCGCGATGTGATATCTTTAACTGTTTAGGAGATCGAGTAAAATGGAGAATAATAGATATTTGATAATGTGGTATATAAACATTTTATTCGTTTGTACCCTTATCAACTCTTGAGAGGAGACTTATAGGACTTATTTTATGTAAAATGAGGTGCTAAATCCACTGGTGAAAATTGCGATGTCCTATCTTTAACCGTTTTGGAGATCGAGTAAGATGGAAAATAATAGATATTTGAAAATGTGATATATAAACATTTTATTCGTTTTTACCTTTATCAACTCTTGAGAGTAGACTTATAGGACCTACTTTATGTAAAATGAGGTGCTAAATCCACTGGTGAAAACCGCGATGTGATATCTTTAACTGTTTAGGAGATCGAGTAAAATGGAGAATAATATATATTTGATAATGTGGTATATAAACATTTTATTCGTTTGTACCCTTATCAACTCTTAAGAGTAGACTTATAGGACTTATTTTATGTAAAATAAGGTGCTAAATCCACTGGTGAAAACCGCGATGTGATATCTTTAACCGTTTAGGAGATCGAGTAAAATGGAGAATAATAGATATTTGAAAATGTGATATATTAACATTTTATTCGTTTGTACCTTGATCAACTCATGAGGGTAGACTTATAGGACCTATTTTATGTAAAAAGAAGTGCTAAATCCTCTGGTGAAAACCGCGATGTGATATCTTTAACCGTTTAGGAGATCGAGTAAAATGGAGAATAATAGATATTTGAAAATGTGATATATAAACATTTTATTCGTTTTTACCTTTATCAACTCTTGAGAGTAGACTTATAGGACCTATTTTATGTAAAATGAGGTTCTAAATCCACTGGTGAAAACCGCGATGTAATATCTTTAACCGTTTAGGAGATCGAGTAAAATGGAGAATAATAGATATTTGAAAATAAGATATATAAACATTTTATACGTTTGTACCTTTATCAACTCTTGAGAAAAGACTTATTTGACTTATTTTATGTAAAATGAGGTGCTAAATCTACTGGTGAAAACCGCGATGTCCTATCTTTAACCGTTTAGGAGATCGAGTAAAATGGAGAATAATAGATATTTGAAAATGTGATATATAAACATTTTATTCTTTTGTACCTTTATCAACTCTTGAGAGTAGACCTATAGGACTTATTTTATGTAAAATGAGGTGCTAAATCCACTGGTGAAAACCGCGACGTACTATCTTTAACCGTTTAGGAGGTCGAGTAAAATGGAGAATAATAGATATTTGAAAATGTGATTTATAAACATTTTATTCGTTTGTACCTTGATCAACTCTTGAGGGTAGACTTATAGGACCTATTTTATGTAAAAAGAAGTGCTAAATCCTCTGGTGAAAACCGCGATGTGATATCTTTAACCGTTTAGGAGATCGAGTAAAATGGAGAATAATAGATATTGGAAAATGTGATATATAAACATTTTATTTGTTTGTACTTTTATCAACTCTTGAGAGTAGACTTATAGGACTTATTTTATGTAAAATGAGGTGCTAAATCCACTGGTAAAAACCGCGATGTCCTATCTTTAACCGTTTAGGAGATCGAGTAAAATGGAGAATAATAGATATTTGAAAATGTGATATATTAACATTTTATTCGTTTGTACCTTGATCAACTCATGAGGGTAGACATATAGGACCTATTTTATGTAAAAAGAAGTGCTAAATCCTCTGGTGAAAACCGCGATGTGATATCTTTAACCGTTTAGGAGATCGAGTAAAATGGAGAATAATAGATATTTGAAAATGTGATATATAAACATTTTATTCGTTTTTACCTTTATCAACTCTTGAGAGTAGACTTATAGGACCTATTTTATGTAAAATGAGGTTCTAAATCCACTGGTGAAAACCGCGATGTAATATCTTTAACCGTTTAGGAGATCGAGTAAAATGGAGAATAATAGATATTTGAAAATAAGATATATAAACATTTTATACGTTTGTACCTTTATCAACTCTTGAGAAAAGACTTATTTGACTTATTTTATGTAAAATGAGGTGCTAAATCTACTGGTGAAAACCGCGATGTCCTATCTTTAACCGTTTAGGAGATCGAGTAAAATGGAGAATAATAGATATTTGAAAATGTGATATATTAACATTTTATTCGTTTGTACCTTGATCAACTCATGAGGGTAGACATATAGGACCTATTTTATGTAAAAAGAAGTGCTAAATCCTCTGGTGAAAACCGCGATGTGATATTTTTAACCGTTTAGGAGATCGAGTAAAATGGAGAATAATAGATATTTGAAAATGTGATATATAAACATTTTATTCGTTTTTACCTTTATCAACTCTTGAGAGTAGACTTATAGGACCTATTTTATGCAAAATGAAGTTCTAAATCCACTGGTGAAAACCGCGATGTCCAATCCTTAACCGTTTAGGAGATCGAGTAAGATGGAAAATAATAGATATTTGAAAATGTGATATATAAACATTTTATTCGTTTTTACCTTTATCAACTCTTGAGAGTAGACTTATAGGACCTATTTTATGTAAAATGAGGTGCTAAATCCTCAGGTGGAAACCGCGATGTCCTATCTCTATCCGTTTAGGAGATCGAGTAAAATGGAGATTAATAGATATTTGAAATGTGATATAAACATTTTATTCGTTTGTACCTTTATCAACTTTAAAGTAGACTTATAGGACTTTTTATATGTAAAATGAGGTGCTAAATCCACTGGTGAAAACCGCGATGTCCTATCTTTAACCGTTTAGGAGATCGAGTGAAATGGAGAATAATAGATATTTTTAAATGTGATATATAAACATTTTATTCGTTTGTACCTTTATCAACTTTTAAGAGTAGACTTATAGGACTTATTATGTAAAATAAGGTGCTAAATCCACTGGTGTAAACCGCGATGTCCTATCTTCATCCGTTTAGGAGATCGAGTAAAATAGGAAATATTAGATATTTGAAATGTGATATATAAACATTTTATTCGTTGTACCTTTATCAACTTTTGAGAGTAGACTTATAGGACTTTTCATATGTAAAATAAGGTGCTAAATCCACTGGAGGAAAACCGCGATGTCCTATCTTTAACCGTTTAGGAGATCGAAAAAAATGGAGAATAATAGATATTTGAAAATGTGATATATAAACATTTTATTCGTTATTTGTACCTTGATCAACTCTTGAGAGTAGACTTATAGGACTTATTTTATGTAAAATGCGGTGCTAAATCCACTGGTAAAAACCGCGATGTCCTATCTTTAACTGTTTAGGAGATCAAGTAAAATTGAAAGTAATAGATATTTGAAAATGTGATATATAAAAATTTTATTCGTTTGTACCTTTATCAACTCTTGAGAGTAGACTTATAGGACTTATTTTATGTAAAATGAGGAGCTAAATCCACTGGTGAAAACCGCGATATCCTATCTTTAACCGTTTAGGAGATCGAGTAAAATGGAGAATAATAGATATTTGAAAATGTGATATATAAACATTTTATTCGTTTGTTCCTTTATCAACTCTTGAGAGTAGACTTATAGGACTTATTTTATGTAAAATGAAGTGCTAAATTCACTGATAAAAACCGCGATGTCTTATCTTTAACGGTTTAAGAGATCGAGTAAAATTGATAATAATGGATATTTGAAAATGTGATATATGAACATTTTATTCGTTTGTACCTTTATCAACTCTTGAGAGTAGACTTATAGGAGTCATTTTATGTAAAATGAGGTGCCAAATCCACTGGTGAAAATCGCGATGTCCTATCTTTAACCGTTTAGAAGATCGAGTAAAATGGAGAATAATAGATATTTGAAAATGTGATATATAAACATTTTATTCTTTTGTACCTTTATCAACTCTTGAGAGTAGACCTATAGGACTTATTTTATGTAAAATGAGGTGCTAAATCCACTGGTGAAAACCGCGATGTACTATCTTTAACTGTTTAGGAGATCGAGTAAAATGGAGAATAATAGATATTTGAAAATGTGATATATAAACATTTTATTCGTTTGTACCTTTATCAACATTTGCGAGTAGACTTATAAGACCTATTTTATGTAAAATGAGGTGCTAAATCCACTGGTAGAAACCGCGATGTCCTATCTTTCACCGTTTAGGAGATCGAGTAAAATGGAGAATAATAGATATTTGAAAATGTGATATATAAACATTTAATTCGTTTGTACCTTTATCAACTCTTGAGAGTAGACTTATAGGAGTTATTTTATGTAAAATGAGGAGCTAAATCCTCAGGTGGAAACCGCGATGTTCTATCTCTATCCGTTTAGGAGATCGAGTAAAATGGAGATTAATAGATATTTGAAAATGTGATATATAAACATTTTATTCGTTTGTACCTTTATCAACTCTTGAGAGTAGACTTATAGGACTTATTTTATGTAAAATAAGGTGCTAAATCCACTGGTGTAAACCGCGATGTCCTATCTTTAACCGTTTAGGAGATCGAAAAAAATGGAGAATAATAGATATTTGAAAATGTGATATATAAACATTTTATTCGTTTGTACCTTGATCAACTCTTGAGAGTAGACTTATAGGACTTATTTTATGTAAAATGCGGTGCTAAATCCACTGGTAAAAACCGCGATGTCCTATCTTTAACCGTTTAGGAGATCGAGTAAAATGGAGAATAATAGATATTTGAAAATAAGATATATAAACATTTTATACGTTTGTACCTTTATCAACTCTTGAGAAAAGACTTATTTGACTTATTTTATGTAAAATGCGGTGCTAAATCCACTGGTAAAAACCGCGATGTCCTATCTTTAACCGTTTAGGAGATCGAGTAAAATGGAGAATAATAGATATTTGATAATGTGGTATATAAACATTTTATTCGTTTGTACCTTTATCAACTCTTGAGAGTAGACTTATAGGACTTATTTTATGTAAAATAAGGTGCTAAATCCACTGGTGTAAACCGCGATGTCCTATCTCCATCCGTTTAGGAGATCGAGTAAAATAGAAAATATTAGATATTTGAAAATGTGATATATAAACATTTTATTCGTTTGTACCTTTATCAACTTTTGAGAGTAGACTTATAGGACTTTTTATATGTAAAATGAGGTGCTAAATCCACTGGTGAAAACCGCGATGTCCTATCTTTAACCGTTTAGGAGATCGAGTAAAATGGAGAATAATAGATATTTTAAAATGTGATATATAAACATTTTATTCGTTTGTACCTTTATCAACTCTTAAGAGTAGACTTATAGGACTTATTTTATGTAAAATAAGGTCCTAAATCCACTGGTGTAAACCGCGATGTCCTATCTTTAACCGTTTAGGAGATCGAAAAAAATGGAGAATAATAGATATTTGAAAATGTGATATATAAACATTTTATTCGTTTGTACCTTGATCAACTCTTGAGAGTAGACTTATAGGACTTATTTTATGTAAAATGCGGTGCTAAATCCACTGGTAAAAACCGCGATGTCCTATCTTTAACCGTTTAGGAGATCGAGTAAAATGGAGAATAATAGATATTTGAAAATAAGATATATAAACATTTTATACGTTTGTACCTTTATCAACTCTTGAGAAAAGACTTATTTGACTTATTTTATGTAAAATGAGGTGCTAAATCTACTGGTGAAAACCGCGATGTCCTATCTTTAACCGTTTAGGAGATCGAGTAAAATGGACAATAATAGATATTTGAAAATGTGATATATAAACATTTTATTCTTTTGTACCTTTATCAACTCTTGAGAGTAGACCTATAGGACTTATTTTATATAAAATGAGGTGCTAAATCCACTGGTGAAAACCGCGATGTACTATCTTTAACCGTTTAGGAGATCGAGTAAAATGGAGAATAATAGATATTTGAAAATGTGATATATAAACATTTTATTCGTTTGTACCTTTATCAATATTTGCGAGTAGACTTATAGGACCTATTTTATGTAAAATGAGGTGCTAAATCCTCATGTGGAAACCGCGATGTCCAATCTTTAACCGTTTAGGAGATCGAGTAATATGGAGAATAATAGATATTGGAAAATGTGATATATAAACATTTTAGTCGTTTGTACTTTTATCAACTCTTGAGAGTAGACTTATAGGACTTATTTTATGTAAAATAAGGTGCTAAATCCACTGGTGATAACCGCGATGTCCTATCTTTAACCGTTTAGGAGATCGAGTAAAATGGAGAATAATAGATATTTGAAAATGTGATATATAAACATTTTATTCGTTTGTACTTTAATCAACTCTTGAGGGTAGACTTATAGGACTTATTTTATGTAAAATGAGGTGCTAAATCCACTGGTAAGAACCGCGATGTCCTATCTTTAACCGTTTGGGAGATCAAGTTAAATTGAGAATAATAGATATTTGAAAATGTGATATATAAAAATTTTATTCGTTTGTACCTTTATCAACTCTTGAGGGTAGACTTATAGGACTTATTTTATGTAAAATGAGGTGCTAAATCCACTGGTAAGAACCGCGATGTCCTATCTTTAACCGTTTGGGAGATCAAGTTAAATTGAGAATAATAGATATTTGAAAATGTGATATATAAAAATTTTATTCGTTTGTACCTTTATCAACTCTTGAGGGTAGACTTATAGGACTTATTTTATGTAAAATGAGGTGCTAAATCCACTGGTAAAAACCGCGATGTCCTATCTTTAACCGTTTGGGAGATCAAGTTAAATTGAGAATAATAGATATTTGAAAATGTGATATATAAAAATTTTATTCGTTTGTACCTTTATCAACTCTTGAGGGTAGACTTATAGGACTTATTTTATGTAAAATGAGGTGCTAAATCCACTGGTAAGAACCGCGATGTCCTATCTTTAACCGTTTGGGAGATCAAGTTAAATTGAGAATAATAGATATTTGAAAATGTGATATATAAAAATTTTATTCGTTTGTACCTTTATCAACTCTTGAGGGTAGACTTATTTGACTTATTTTATGTAAAATGAGGTGCTAAATCTACTGGTGAAAACCGCGATGTGATATCTTTAACTGTTTTGGAGATCGAGTAAAATGGAGAATAATAGATATTTGATAATGTGATATATAAACATTTTATTTGTTTGTATCTTTATCAACTCTTGAGAGTAGACTTATAGGACCTATTTTATGTAAAATGAGGTGCTAAATCCACTGGTGAAAACCGCGATGTGATATCTTTAACTGTTTAGGAGATCGAGTAAAATGGAGAATAATAGATATTTGATAATGTGGTATATAAACATTTTATTCGTTTGTACCCTTATCAACTCTTGAGAGGAGACTTATAGGACTTATTTTATGTAAAATGAGGTGCTAAATCCACTGGTGAAAATTGCGATGTCCTATCTTTAACCGTTTTGGAGATCGAGTAAGATGGAAAATAATAGATATTTGAAAATGTGATATATAAACATTTTATTCGTTTTTACCTTTATCAACTCTTGAGAGTAGACTTATAGGACCTACTTTATGTAAAATGAGGTGCTAAATCCACTGGTGAAAACCGCGATGTGATATCTTTAACTGTTTAGGAGATCGAGTAAAATGGAGAATAATATATATTTGATAATGTGGTATATAAACATTTTATTCGTTTGTACCCTTATCAACTCTTAAGAGTAGACTTATAGGACTTATTTTATGTAAAATAAGGTGCTAAATCCACTGGTGAAAACCGCGATGTGATATCTTTAACCGTTTAGGAGATCGAGTAAAATGGAGAATAATAGATATTTGAAAATGTGATATATTAACATTTTATTCGTTTGTACCTTGATCAACTCATGAGGGTAGACTTATAGGACCTATTTTATGTAAAAAAAAGTGCTAAATCCTCTGGTGAAAACCGCGATGTGATATCTTTAACCGTTTAGGAGATCGAGTAAAATGGAGAATAATAGATATTTGAAAATGTGATATATAAACATTTTATTCGTTTTTACCTTTATCAACTCTTGAGAGTAGACTTATAGGACCTATTTTATGTAAAATGAGGTTCTAAATCCACTGGTGAAAACCGCGATGTAATATCTTTAACCGTTTAGGAGATCGAGTAAAATGGAGAATAATAGATATTTGAAAATAAGATATATAAACATTTTATACGTTTGTACCTTTATCAACTCTTGAGAAAAGACTTATTTGACTTATTTTATGTAAAATGAGGTGCTAAATCTACTGGTGAAAACCGCGATGTCCTATCTTTAACCGTTTAGGAGATCGAGTAAAATGGAGAATAATAGATATTTGAAAATGTGATATATAAACATTTTATTCTTTTGTACCTTTATCAACTCTTGAGAGTAGACCTATAGGACTTATTTTATGTAAAATGAGGTGCTAAATCCACTGGTGAAAACCGCGACGTACTATCTTTAACCGTTTAGGAGGTCGAGTAAAATGGAGAATAATAGATATTTGAAAATGTGATTTATAAACATTTTATTCGTTTGTACCTTGATCAACTCTTGAGGGTAGACTTATAGGACCTATTTTATGTAAAAAGAAGTGCTAAATCCTCTGGTGAAAACCGCGATGTGATATCTTTAACCGTTTAGGAGATCGAGTAAAATGGAGAATAATAGATATTGGAAAATGTGATATATAAACATTTTATTTGTTTGTACTTTTATCAACTCTTGAGAGTAGACTTATAGGACTTATTTTATGTAAAATGAGGTGCTAAATCCACTGGTAAAAACCGCGATGTCCTATCTTTAACCGTTTAGGAGATCGAGTAAAATGGAGAATAATAGATATTTGAAAATGTGATATATTAACATTTTATTCGTTTGTACCTTGATCAACTCATGAGGGTAGACATATAGGACCTATTTTATGTAAAAAGAAGTGCTAAATCCTCTGGTGAAAACCGCGATGTGATATCTTTAACCGTTTAGGAGATCGAGTAAAATGGAGAATAATAGATATTTGAAAATGTGATATATAAACATTTTATTCGTTTTTACCTTTATCAACTCTTGAGAGTAGACTTATAGGACCTATTTTATGTAAAATGAGGTTCTAAATCCACTGGTGAAAACCGCGATGTAATATCTTTAACCGTTTAGGAGATCGAGTAAAATGGAGAATAATAGATATTTGAAAATAAGATATATAAACATTTTATACGTTTGTACCTTTATCAACTCTTGAGAAAAGACTTATTTGACTTATTTTATGTAAAATGAGGTGCTAAATCTACTGGTGAAAACCGCGATGTCCTATCTTTAACCGTTTAGGAGATCGAGTAAAATGGAGAATAATAGATATTTGAAAATGTGATATATAAACATTTTATTCTTTTGTACCTTTATCAACTCTTGAGAGTAGACCTATAGGACTTATTTTATGTAAAATGAGGTGCTAAATCCACTGGTGAAAACCGCGACGTACTATCTTTAACCGTTTAGGAGATCGAGTAAAATGGAGAATAATAGATATTTGTAAATGTGATATATAAACATTTTATTCGTTTGTAAGTTTATCAACATTTGCGAGTAGACTTATAGGACCTATTTTATGTAAAATGAGGTGCTAAATTCACTGGTAAAAACCGCGATGTCCTATCTTTCACCGTTTAGGAGATCGAGTAAAATGGAGAATAATAGATATTTGAAAATGTGATATATAAACATTTAATTCGTTTGTACCTTTATCAACTCTTGAGAGTAGACTTATAGGAGTTATTTTATGTAAAATGAGGAGCTAAATCCTCAGGTGGAAACCGCGATGTCCTATCTCTATCCGTTTAGGAGATCGAGTAAAATGGAGATTAATAGATATTTGAAAATGTGATATATAAACATTTCATTCGTTTGTACCTTTATCAACTCTTGAGAGTAGACTTATAGGACTTATTTTATGTAAAATAAGGTGCTAAATCCTCTGGTGTAAACCGCGATGTCCTATCTCCATCCGTTTAGGAGATCGAGTAAAATAGAAAATATTAGATATTTGAAAAAGTGATATATAAACATTTTATTCGTTTGTACCTTTATCAACTTTTGAGAGTAGACTTATAAGACTTTTTATATGAAAAATGAGGTGCTAAATCCACTGGTGAAAACCGCAATGTCCTATCTTTAACCGTTTAGGAGATCGAGTGAAATGGAGAATAATAGATATTTTAAAATGTGATATATAAACATTTTATTCGTTTGTACCTTTATCAACTCTTAAGAGTTGACTTATAGGACTTATTTTATGTAAAATAAGGTGCTAAATCCACTGGTGTAAACCGCGATGTCCTATCTTTAACCGTTTAGGAGATCGAAAAAAATGGAGAATAATAGATAATTGAAAATGTGATATATAAACATTTTATTCGTTTGTACCTTGATCAACTCTTGAGAGTAGACTTATAGGACTTATTTTATGTAAAATGCGGTGCTAAATCCACTGGTAAAAACCGCGATGTCCTATCTTTAACCGTTTAGGAGATCGAGTAAAATGGAGAATAATAGATATTTGAAAATAAGATATATAAACATTTTATACGTTTGTACCTTTATCAACTCTTGAGAAAAGACTTATTTGACTTATTTTATGTAAAATGAGGTGCTAAATCTACTGGTGAAAACCGCGATGTCCTATCTTTAACCGTTTAGGAGATCGAGTAAAATGGACAATAATAGATATTTGAAAATGTGATATATAAACATTTTATTCTTTTGTACCTTTATCAACTCTTGAGAGTAGACCTATAGGACTTATTTTATATAAAATGAGGTGCTAAATCCACTGGTGAAAACCGCGATGTACTATCTTTAACCGTTTAGGAGATCGAGTAAAATGGAGAATAATAGATATTTGAAAATGTGATATATAAACATTTTATTCGTTTGTACCTTTATCAATATTTGCGAGTAGACTTATAGGACCTATTTTATGTAAAATGAGGTGCTAAATCCTCATGTGGAAACCGCGATGTCCTATCTTTAACCGTTTAGGAGATCGAGTAATATGGAGAATAATAGATATTGGAAAATGTGATATATAAACATTTTAGTCGTTTGTACCTTTATCAACTCTTGAGAGTAGACTTATAGGACTTATTTTATGTAAAATAAGGTGCTAAATCCACTGGTGATAACCGCGATGTCCTATCTTTAACCGTTTAGGAGATCGAGTAAAATGGAGAATAATAGATATTTGAAAATGTGATATATATACATTTTAGTCGTTTGTACCTTTATCAACTCTTGAGAGTAGACATATAAGACTTATTTTAAGTAAAATGAGGTGCTAAATCCACTGGTAAAAACCGCGATGTATTATCTTTAACCGTTTAGGAGATGGAGTAAAATGGAGAATAATAGATATTTGAAAATGTGATATATATACATTTTATTAGTTTGTACCTTTATCAACCCTTGAGAGTAGACTTATAGGACTTATTTTATGTAAAATAAGGTGCTAAATCCACTGGTGTAAACCGCGATGTCCTATCTTCATCCGTTTAGGAGATCGAGTAAAATAGAAAATATTAGATATTTGAAAATGTGATATATAAACATTTTATTCGTTTGTACCTTTATCAACTTTTGAGAGTAGACTTATAGGACTTTTTATATGTAAAATGACGTGCTAAATCCACTGGTGAAAACCGCGATGTCCTATCTTTAACCGTTTAGGAGATCGAGTGAAATGGAGACTAATAGATATTTTAAAATGTGATATATAAACATTTTATTCGTTTGTACCTTTATCAACTTTTAAGAGTAGACTTATAGGACTTATTTTATGTAAAATAAGGTGCTAAATCCACTGGTGTAAACCGCGATGTCCTATCTTTAACCGTTTAGGAGATCGAAAAAAATGGAGAATAATAGATATTTGAAAATGTGATATATAAACATTTTATTCGTTTGTACCTTGATCAACTCTTGAGAGTAGACTTATAGGACTTATTTTATGTAAAATGCGGTGCTAAATCCACTGGTAAAAACCGCGATGTCCTATCTTTAACTGTTTAGGAGATCAAGTAAAATTGAAAATAATAGATATTTGAAAATGTGATATATAAAAATTTTATTCGTTTGTACCTTTATCAACTCTTGAGAGTAGACTTATAGGACTTATTTTATGTAAAATGAGGAGCTAAATCCACTGGTGAAAACCGCGATATCCTATCTTTAACCGTTTAGGAGATCGAGTAAAATGGAGAATAATAGATATTTGAAAATGTGATATATAAACATTTTATTCGTTTGTTCCTTTATCAACTCTTGAGAGTAGACTTATAGGACTTATTTAATGTAAAATGAAGTGCTAAATCCACTGGTAAAGGCCGCGATGTCCTATCTTTAACCGTTTAGGAGATCGAGTAAAATGGAAAATAATAGATATTTGACAATGTGATATATAAACATTTTATTCGTTTGAACCTTGATCAACTCTTGAGGGTAGACTTATAGGACTTATTTTATGTAAAATAAGGTGCTAAATTCACTGATAAAAACCGCGATGTCTTATCTTTAACGGTTTAAGAGATCGAGTAAAATTGATAATAATAGATATTTGAAAATGTGATATATGAACATTTTATTCGTTTGTACCTTTATCAACTCTTGAGAGTAGACTTATAGGAGTCATTTTATGTAAAATGAGGTGCTAAATCCACTGGTGAAAATCGCGATGTCCTATCTTTAACCGTTTAGGAGATCGAGTAAAATGGAGAATAATAGATATTTGAAAATGTGATATATTAACATTTTATTCGTTTGTACCTTGATCAACTCATGAGAGTAGACCTATAGGACTTATTTTATATAAAATGAGGTGCTTAATCCACTGGTGAAAATCGCGATGACCTATCTTTCACCGTTAAGGATATCGAGTAAAATGGAGAATAATAGATATTTGAAAATGTGATATATTAACATTTTATTCGTTTGTACCTTTATCAATATTTGCGAGTAGACTTATAGAACCTATTTTATGTAAAATGAGGTGCTAAATCCACTGGTAAAAACCGCGATGTCCTATCTTTCACCGTTAAGGATATCGAGTAAAATGGAGAATAATAGATATTTGAAAATGTGATATATTAACATTTTATTCGTTTGTACCTTTATCAACTCTTGAGAGTAGACTTATAGGACTTATTTTATGTAAAATAAGGTGCTTAATCCACTGATAAAATTCTCGATGTCCTACCTTTATCCGTTTAGGAGATCGAGTAAAACGGAGAATAATAGATATTTGAAAATGTGATATATAAACATTTTATTCGTTTGTACCTTGATCAACTTTTGAGGGTAGACTTATAGGACTTATTTTATGTAAAATAAGGTGCTTAATCCACTGATAAAATTCGCGATGTCCTATCTTTAACCGTTTAGGAGATCAAGTAAAATTGAAAATAATAGATATTTGAAAATGTGATATATAAAAATTTTATTCGTTTGTACCTTTATCAACTCTTGAGAGTAGACTTATAGGACTTATTTTATGTAAAATGAGGAGCTAAATCCACTGGTGAAAACCGCGATATCCTATCTTTAACCGTTTAGGAGATCGAGTAAAATGGAGAATAATAGATATTTGAAAATGTGATATATAAACATTTTATTTGTTTGTACTTTTATCAACTCTTGAGAGTAGACTTATAGGACTTATTTTATATAAAATGAGGTGCTAAATCCACTAGTGAAAACCGCGATGTCCTATCTTTAACCGTTTAGGAGATCGAGTAAAATGGAGAATAATAGATATTTGAAAATGTGATATATTAACATTTTATTCGTTTGTACCTTGATCAACTCATGAGGGTAGACTTATAGGACCTATTTTATGTAAAAAGAAGTGCTAAATCCTCTGGTGAAAACCGCGATGTGATATCTTTAAACGTTTAGGAGATCGAGTAAAATGGAGAATAATAGATATTTGAAAATGTGATATATAAACATTTTATTCGTTTGTACCTTTATCAACATTTGCGAGTAGACTTATAGGACCTATTTTATGTAAAATGAGGTGCTAAATTAACTGGTAAAAACCGCGATGTCCTATCTTTCACCGTTTAGGAGATCGAGTAAAATGGAAAATAATAGATATTTGAAAATGTGATATATAAACATTTAATTCGTTTGTACCTTTATCAACTCTTGAGAGTAGACTTATAGGAGTTATTTTATGTAAAATGAGGTGCTAAATCCACTGGTAAAAACCGCGATGTCCTATCTTTAACCGTTTAGGAGATCGAAAAAAATGGAGAATAATAGATATTTGAAAATGTGATATATAAACATTTTATTCGTTTGTACCTTGATCAACTCTTGAGAGTAGACTTATAGGACTTATTTTATGTAAAATGCGGTGCTAAATCCACTGGTAAAAACCGCGATGTCCTATCTTTAACCGTTTAGGAGATCGAGTAAAATGGAGAATAATAGATATTTGAAAATAAGGTATATAAACATTTTATACCTTTGTACCTTTATCAACTCTTGAGAAAAGACTTATTTGAATTATTTTATGTAAAATGAGGTGCTAAATCTACTGGTGAAAACCGCGATGTCCTATCTTTAACCGTTTAGGAGATCGAGTAAAATGGACAATAATAGATATTTGACAATGTGATATATAAACATTTTATTCTTTTGTACCTTTATCAACTCTTGAGAGTAGACCTATAGGACTTATTTTATATAAAATGAGGTGCTAAATCCACTGGTGAAAACCGCGATGTACTATCTTTAACCGTTTAGGAGATCGAGTAAAATGGAGAATAATAGATATTTGAAAATGTGATATATAAACATTTTATTCGTTTGTACCTTTATCAATATTTGCGAGTAGACTTATAGAACCAATTTTATGTAAAATAAGGTGCTAAATCCACTGGTAAAAACCGCGATGTCCTATCTTTCACCGTTTAGGAGATCGAGTAAAATGGAGAATAATAGATATTTGAAAACGTGATATATTAACATTTTATTCGTTTGTACCTTTATCAACTCTTGAGAGTAGACTTATAGGACTTATTTTATGTAAAATAAGGTGCTTAATCCACTGATAAAATTCGCGATGTCCTATCTTTAACCGTTTAGGAGATCGAGTAAAATGGAGAATAATAGATATTTGAAAATGTGATATATAAACATTTTATTTGTTTGTACTTTTATCAACTCTTGAGAGTAGACTTATAGGACTTATTTTATATAAAATGAGGTGCTAAATCCACTGGTGAAAACCGCGATGTCCTATCTTTAACCGTTTAGGAGATCGAGTAAAATGGAGAATAATAGATATTTGAAAATGTGATATATTAACATTTTATTCGTTTGTACCTTGATCAACTCATGAGGGTAGACTTATAGGACCTATTTTATGTAAAAAGAAGTGCTAAATCCTCTGGTGAAAACCGCGATGTGATATCTTTAAACGTTTAGGACATCGAGTAAAATGGAGAATAATAGATATTTGAAAATGTGATATATAAACATTTTATTCGTTTGTACCTTTATCAACATTTGCGAGTAGACTTATAGGACCTATTTTATGTAAAATGAGGTGCTAAATCCACTGGTAAAAACCGCGATGTCCTATCTTTCACCGTTTAGGAGATCGAGTAAAATGGAAAATAATAGATATTTGAAAATGTGATATATAAACATTTAATTCGTTTGTACCTTTATCAACTCTTGAGAGTAGACTTATAGGAGTTATTTTATGTAAAATGAGGTGCTAAATCCACTGGTAAAAACCGCGATGTCCTATCTTTAACCGTTTAGGAGATCGAATAAAATGGAAAATAATAGATATTTGATAATGTGATATATAAACATTTTATTCGTTTGTACCTTTATCAACTCTTGAGAGTAGACTTATAAGACTTATTTTATGTAAAATGATGAGCTAAATCCACTGGTGTAAACCGCGATATCCTATCTTTAACCGTTTAGGAGATCAAGTAAAATGGAGAATAGTAGATATTTGAAAATGTGATATATAAACATTTTATTCGTTTGTACCTTGATCAACTCATGAGGGTAGACTTATAGGATTTATTTTATGTAAAAAGAAGTGCTAAATTTTCTGGTGGAAACCGCGATGTGATATCTTTAACCGTTTAGGAGATCGAGTAAAATGGAGAATAATAGATATTTGAAAATGTGATATATAAACATTTTATTCGTTTTTACCTTTATCAACTCTTGAGAGTAGACTTATAGGACCTATTTTATGTAAAATGAGGTTCTAAATCCACTGGTGAAAACCGCGATGTGATATCTTTAACCGTTTAGGAGATCGAGTAAATTGGAAAATAATAGATATTAGAAAATGTGATATATAAACATTTTATTCGTTTGTACCTTTATCAACTCTTGAGGGTAGACTTATAGGACTTATTTTATGTAAAATGAGGTGCTAAATCTACTGGTAAAAACCGCGAAGTCCTATCTTTAACCGTTTGGGAGATCAAGTTAAATTGAGAATAATAGATATTTGAAAATGTGATATATAAAAATTTTATTCGTTTGTACCTTTATCAACTTTTGAGAGTAGACTTATAGGACTTATTTTATGTAAAATGAGGGGCTAAATCCTCTGGTAAAAACCGCGATGTCCTATCTTTAACCGTTTGGGAGATCAAGTTAAATTGAGAATAATAGATATTTGAAAATGTGATATATAAAAATTTTATTCGTTTGTACCTTTATCAACTCTTGAGAGTAGACTTATAGGACATATTTTATGTAAAATGAGGTGCTAAATCCACTGGTGAAAACCGCGATGTCCTATCTTTAACCGTTAAGGAGATCGAGTAAAATGGAGAATAATAGATATTTAATAATGTGGTATATAAACATTTTATTCGTTTGTACCCTTATCAACTCTTGAGAGTAGACTTATAGGACTTATTTTATGTAAAATCAGGTGCTTAATCCACTGGTGAAAACCGCGACGTGATATCTTTAACCGTTTAGGAGATCGAGTAAAATGGAGAATAATATATATTTGAAAATGTGGTATATAAACATTTTATTCGTTTTTACCTTTATCAACTCTTGAGAGTAGGCTTATAGGACCTATTTTATGTAAAATGAGGTTCTAAATCCACAGGTGAAAACCGCGATGTCCTATCTTTAACCGTTTAGGAGATCGAGTAAAATGGAGAAAAATAGATATTTGAAAATGTGATATATAAGCATTTTATTCGTTTGTACCTTTATTAACTCTTAAGAGTAGACTTATGGGACTTATTTTATGTAAAATGAGGTGCTAAATCCACTGGTGAAAACCGCGATGTCCTATCTTTAACCGTTTAGGAGATCAAGTAAAATGGAGAATAATAGATATATGAAAATGTGATATATAAGCATTTTATTCGTTTGTACCTTTATCAACTCTTAAGAGTAGACTTATAGGAAATATTTTATGTAAAATGAGGTGCTAAATCCACTGGTGAAAACCGCGATGTCCTATCATTAACCGTTTTGGAGATCGAGTAAAATGGAGAATAATAGATATTTGATAATGTGATATATAAACATTTTATTCGTTTGTATCTTTATCAACTCTTGAGAGTAGACGTATAAGACTTATTTTAAGTAAAATGAGGTGCTAAATCCACTGGTGAAAACCGCGATGTACTATCTTTAACCGTTTAGGAGATCGAGTAAAATGGAGAATAATAGATATTTGAAAATGTGATATATAAACATTTTATTCGTTTGTACCTTTATCAACATTTGCGAGTAGACTTATAGGACCTATTTTATGTAAAATGAGGTGCTAAATCCACTGGTAAAAACCGCGATGTCCTATCTTTCACCGTTTAGGAGATCGAGTAAAATGGAGAATAATAGATATTTGAAAATGTGATATATAAACATTTTATTCGTTTGTACCTTTATCAACTTTTGAGAGTAGACTTATAGGACTTTTTATATGTAAAAGGAGGTGCTAAATCCACTGGTGAAAACCGCGATGTCCTATCTTTAACCGTTTAGGAGATCGAGTGAAATGGAGAATAATAGATATTTTAAAATGTGATATATAAACATTTTATTCGTTTGTACCTTTATCAACTCTTAAGAGTAGACTTATAGGACTTATTTTATGTAAAATAAGGTGCTAAATCCACTGGTGTAAACCGCGATGTCCTATCTTTAACCGTTTAGGAGATCGAAAAAATTGGAGAATAATAGATATTTGAAAATGTGATATATAAACATTTTATTCGTTTGTACCTTGATCAACTCTTGAGACTTGACTTATAGGACTTATTTTATGTAAAATGCGGTGCTAAGTCCACTGGTAAAAACCGCGATGTCCTATCATTAACTGTTTAGGAGATCAAGTAAAATTGAAAATAATAGATATTTGAAAATGTGATATATAAAAATTTTATTCGTTTGTACCTTTATCAACTCTTGAGAGTAGACTTATAGGACTTATTTAATGTAAAATAAGGTGCTAAATCCACTGGTAAAAACCGCGATGTCCTATCTTTAACCGTTTAGGAGATCAAATAAAATGGAAAATAATAGATATTTGATAATGTGATATATAAACATTTTATTCGTTTGTACCTTTATCAACTCTTGAGAGTAGACTTATAAGACTTATTTTATGTAAAATAAGGAGCTAAATCCACTGGTGAAAACCGCGATATCCTATCTTTAACCGTTTAGGAGATCGAGTAAAATGGAGAATAATAGATATTTGAAAATGTGATATATAAACATTTTATTCGTTTGTACCTTTATCAACTCTTGAGAGTAGACTTATAAGACTTATTTTATGTAAAATGAGGAGCTAAATCCACTGGTGAAAACCGCGATATCCTATCTTTAACCGTTTAGGAGATCGAGTAAAATGGAGAATAATAGATATTTGACAATGTGATATATAAACATTTTATTCGTTTGTACCTTGATCAACTCTTGAGGGTAGACTTATAGGACTTATTTTATGTAAAATACTGTGCTAAATTCACTGATAAAAACCGCGATGTCTTATCTTTAACGGTTTAAGAGATCGAGTAAAATTGATAATAATAGATATTTGAAAATGTGATATATAAACATTTTATTCGTTTGTACCTTGATCAACTCTTGAGGGTAGACTTATAGGACTTATTTTATGTAAAATAAGGTGCTAAATTCACTGATAAAAACCGCGATGTCTTATCTTTAACGGTTTAAGAGATCGAGTAAAATTGATAATAATAGATATTTGAAAATGTGATATATAAACATTTTATTCGTTTGTACCATTATCAACTCTTAACAGTAGACTTATAGGACTTATTTTATGTAAAATAAGGTGCTAAATCCACTGGTGAAAACCGCGATGTGATATCTTTAACCGTTTAGGAGATCGTGTAAAATGGAGAATAATAGATATTTGAAAATGTGATATATAAACATTTTATTCGTTTGTACTGTAATGTTATTTAGCAGTTCAATTTCTGTTCGCAATATGTCAATTTAATATGATAAAAATAATTCAAATATTAGACGGTACAAATATTATTTCTAAACTCAAATAGTACTTTCACATAAATTCAAAATAACTCGGGCGCCACCAGGTTTCCTTTCAAACCGGGAAAGATTTAAAATCAAACAAAATCGATGTCTCTGCAACGACTTTTTATCCGACGATGAACAGAAATCAACTTCCAAAAACTTATTACACAGCTCTCAAGGTAGCTTGGGCTATTAGCGGGGCAAACGGGTATAATTCCAGGGTTCTGATTTTATTTTATTGGACTTTGGAATGAAAATAACGCAAATAAGACTCAAAAATTATTAACTCAAATTAATAACATTTATTGATCAATACTATTTGAGTGCATCAATATTTAACTAATTAAATTAAATGAAATTAACAAATAATAATAAATATGTGTATGTGTTGGGAAAAGTGTGATTGAAAGGAATATGGACTTTAGGGATCAATTACTACGGGTTTCAAATAACCAAACGGTACAATTATTAATACAAAACGCGATATAATGCTATAAACCTAACACGAAATTTCTTCTTCCATACACGAATCTAACGCGATATTAAACTAGAGTATCCCAACTCGGACAATAGTTGGGGCTCCAGGTGCCTCAAAGACAATATCTCTTATGAGAAGGGGTCTTTGAAACTCTGTAGGAATACTACTAAGAGGGCCGTACAGAGCTGCAATTGCTTCTTCCAATTACCTCGACTCCAATGTTTCTTCCAGGTAGGAACTGCAGCGAGCTGCCGGAAAACGGCTGTGCAGCGGCTTTTATACTGCTCCCACTCTTTTCCCTACTACTTCTCCCACTTCCAACAGTGGAATTTGCAATTCCAACATTAACTAGTAAAAGTAACTAATATGTCAAATGACATAACCTCCAAATATTTTCCAACGGCTTAAATGATATTTATTACGGTAAGTTATAGTTAATTTGTCTTTCAATTACTAATTTTTACTGTATTTCAGGTTGATAAGTGTGCCGCATAAACCTTGACATATATATAATACTTTAATTAATTCATCAATTCAATCCTTTCAGTGTAATGTGTGTTTAAATGTAAGTATGTAAATCCTATCTAACAGTTTACAAATCTAATTAACTATTTTCTTTCTTCTAGGTCTTCCAAATCCATCATCCATTCTCCAAATATCCTTTTCTTTCTTTTTATTACGGCCAAAACACTTCGTTACAGTACCTTTATCAACTCTTGAGAGTAGACTTATAGGACTTATTTTAAGTAAAATGAGGTGCTAAATCCACTGGTGAAAACCGCGATGTCCTATCTTTAACCGTTTAGGAGATCGAGTAAAATGGAGAATAATAGATATTTGAAAATGTGATATATAAACATTTTATTCGTTTGTACCTTTATCAACTCTTGGGAGTAGACTTATAGGACCTATTTTATGTAAAATGAGGTTCTAAATCCACTGGTGAAAACCGTGATGTCCTATCTTTAACCGTTTAGGAGATCGAGTAAAATGGAGAATAATAGATATTTGATAATGTGATATATAAACATTTTATTCGTTTTGACCTTTATCAACTCTTGAGAGTAGACTTATAGGACCTATTTTATGTAAAATGAGGTTCTAAATCCACTGGTGAAAACCGCGATGTCCTATCTTTAACCGTTTAGGAGATCGAGAAAAATGGAGAATAATGGATATTTGAAAATGTGATATATAAACGTTTTATTCGTTTGTACCTTTATCAACCCTTGAGAGTAGATTTATAGGACATATTTTATGTAAAATGAGGTGCTAAATCCACTGGTGAAAACCGCGATGTCCAATCTTTAACCGTTTAGGTGATGGAGTAAAATGGAGAATAATAGATATTTGAAAATGTGATATATAAACATTTTATTCGTTTTTACCTTTATCAACTCTTGAGAGTAGACTTATAGGACCTATTTTATGTAAAATGAGGTTTTAAATCCACTGGTGAAAACCGCGATGTCCAATCTTTAACCGTTTAGGAGATGGAGTAAAATGGAGAATAATAGATATTTGAAAATGTGATATATAAACATTTTATTTGTTTGTACCTTTATCAACTCTTGAGAGTAGACTTATAGGACTTAATTTATGTAAAATGAGGTGCTAAATCCACTGGTGAAAACCGCGATGTCCTATCTTTAACCGTTTTGGAGATCGAGTAAAATGGAGAATAATAGATATTTGATAATGTGATATATAAACATTTTATTCGTTTGTACCTTTATCAACTCTTGATAGTAGACTTATAGGACTTATTTTATGTAAAATAAGGTGCTAAATCGACTGGTGAAAACCGCGATGTCCTATCTTTAACCGTTTAGGAGATCGAGTAAAATGGAGAATAATAGATATTTGAAAATGTGATATATAAACATTTTATTCGTTTGTACCTTTATTAACTCTTAAGAGTAGACTTATAGAACTTATTTTATGTAAAATAAGGTGCTAAATCGACTGGTGAAAACCGCGGTGTCCTATCTTTAACCGTTTAGGAGATCGAGTAAAATAGAAAATAATAGATATTTGAAAATGTGATATATAAACATTTTATTCGTTTGTACCTTTATCAACTCTTGATAGTAGACTTATAGGACTTATTTTATGTAAAATGAGGTGCTAAATCCACTGGTAAAAACCGCGATGTCCTATCTTTAACCGTTTAGGAGATCAAATAAAATGGAGAATAATAGATATTTGAAAATGTGATATATAAAAATTTTATTCGTTTGTACCTTTATCAACTCTTGAGAGTAGACTTATAGGACTTATTTTATGTAAAATGAGGTGCTAAATCCACTGGTGAAAACCGCGATGTGATATCTTTAACCGTTTAGGAGGTCGAGAAAAATGGAGGATAATAGATATTTGAAAATGTGATATATAAACATTTTATTCGTTTTTACCTTTATCAACTCATGAGAGTAGACTTATAGGACCTATTTTATATAAAATGTGGTTCTAAATCCACTGGTGCAAACCGCGAGGTCTTATCTTTAACCGTTTAGGAGATGGAGTAAAATGGAGAATAATAGATATTTGAAAATGTGATATATAAACATTTTATTTGTTTGTACTTTTATCAACTCTTGAGAGTAGACTTATAATACTTATTTTATGTAAAATGAGGTGCTAAATCCACTGGTGAAATCCGCGATGTCCTATCTTTAACCGTTTAGGAGATCGAGTATAATGGAGAATAATAGATATTTGATAATATGATATATAAACATTTTATTCGTTTGTTCCTTTATCAACTCTTGAGTGAAGACTTATAGGACCTATTTTATATAAAATGTGGTTCTAAATCCACTGGTGCAAACCGCGAGGTCTTATCTTTAACCGTTTAGGAGATCGAGTAAAATGGAGAATAATAGATATTTGAAAATGTGATATATAAACATTTTATTCGTTTGTACCTTTATCAACCCTTGAGAGTAGACTTATAGGACATATTTTATGTAAAATGAGGTTCTAAATCCACTGGTGAAAACCGCGATGTCCTATCTTTTACCGTTTAGGAGATCGAGTAAAATAGAAAATAATAGATATTTGAAAATGTGATATATAAACATTTTATTCGTTTTTACCTTTATCAACTCTTGAGAGTAGACTTATAGGACCTATTTTATGTAAAATGAGGTTCTAAATCCACTGGTGAAAACCGCGATGTCCTATCTTTAACCGTTTACGAGATCGAGTAAAATGGAGAATAATAGATATTTGATAATGTGATATATAAACATTTTATTCGTTTTTACCTTTATCAACTCTTGAGAGTAGACTTATAGGACCTATTTTATGTAAAATGAGGTTCTAAATCCACTGGTGAAAACCGCGATGTCCTATCTTTAACCGTTTAGGAGATCGAGAAAAATGGAGAATAATGGATATTTGAAAATGTGATATATAAACATTTTATTCGTTTGTACCTTTATCAACCCTTGAGAGTAGACTTATAGGACATTTTTTATGTAAAATGAGGTGCTAAATCCACTGGTGAAAACCGCGATGTCCAATCTTTAACCGTTTAGGAGATGGAGTAAATTGGAGAATTATAGATATTTGAAATGTGATATATAAACATTTTATTCGTTTTTACCTTTATCAACTCTTGAGAGTAGACTTATAGGACCTATTTTATGTAAAATGAGGTTCTAAATCCACTGGTGAAAACCGCGATGTCCTATCATTAACCGTTTAGGAGATCGAGTAAAATGGAGAATAATAGATATTTGATAATGTGGTAAATAAACATTTTATTCGTTTGTACCCTTATCAACTCTTGAAAGTAGACTTATACGACTTATTTTATGTAAAATGAGGTGCTAAATCCACTGGTGAAAACCGCGATGTGATATCTTAAACCGTTTAGGAGATCGAGTGAAATGGAAAATAATAGATATTTGAAAATGTGATATATAAACATTTTATTCGTTTTTATCTCTATCAACTCTTGAGAGTAGACTTATAGGACTTATTTTATGTAAAATGAGGTTTTAAATCACTGGTGAAAACCGCGATGTCCAATCTTTAACCGTTTAGGAGATGGAGTAAAATGGAGAATAATAGATATTTGAAAATGTGATATATAAACATTTTATTTGTTTGTACCTTTATCAACTCTTGAGAGTAGACTTATAGGACTTAATGTATGTAAAATGAGGTGCTTAATCCACTGGTGAAAACCGCGATGTCCTATCTTTAACCGTTTTGGAGATCGAGTTATATGGAGAATAATAGATATATCACATTTTCAAATATCTATTAATATCCATTTTACTCGATCTCCTAAACGGTTAAAGATAGGACATCGCGGTTCTCACCAGTGGATTTAGCCCCTCATTTTACATAAAATAGGTCCTATAAGTCTACCCTCA
>OZ005757.1:12057781-12144832 GCA_963930825.1 Silvanus unidentatus | reverse complement strand
ACCTCATTTTACATACAATAGGTCCTATAAGTCTACCCTCAAGAGTTGATAATGGTACAAACGAATAAAATGTTTATATGTCACATTTTTAAATATCTATTATTTTCCATTTTACTCGATCTCCTAAACGGTAAAAGATAGGACATCGCGGTTTTTATCAGTGGATTAAGCACCCCATTTTACATAAAAATAAGTCCTATAAGTCTTCTCTCAAGAGTTGATAAAGGTAAAGACGAATAAAATGTTTATATATCACATTTTCAAATATCTATTTTTCTCCATTTTACTCGATCTCCTAAACGGTTAAAGATAGGACATCTCGGTTTTCACCAGTGGATTTAGCACCTCATTTTACATAAAATAGGTCCTATAAGTCTACTCTCAAGAGTTGATAAAGGTAAAAACGAATAAAATGATTATATATCACATTTTCAAATATCTATTTTTATCCATTTTACTCGATCTCCTAAACGGTTCAAGATAGGACATCGCGGATTTCACCAGTGGATTTATCACATCATTTTACATAAAATAAGTCCTATAAGTCTACTCTCAAGAGTTGATAAAGGTACAAACGAATAAAATGTTTATATATCACATTTTCAAATATCCATTATTCTCCATTTTACTCGATCTCCTAAACGGTTAAAAATATTACATCGCGGTTTTCACCAGTGGATTTAGAACCTCATCATTTTACATAAAATAGGTCCTATAAGTCTACTCTCAAGAGTTGATAAAGGTAAAAACGAATAAAATATTTATATATCACATTTTGAAATATCTATTATTCTCCACTTTACTCCATCTCCTAAACGGTTAAAGATAGGACATCGCGGTTTTCACCAGTGGATTTAGAACCTCATTTTATATAAAATAGGTCCTATAAGTCTAATCTCATGAGTTGATAAAGGTAAAAACGAATAAAATGTTTATATATCACATTTTCAAATATCTATTATTCTCCATTTTACTCGATCTCCTAAACGGTTAAAGATAGGACATCGCGGTTTTCACCATTGGATTTAGCACCTCATTTTACATAAAATAAGTCTTATAAGTCTACTCTCAAGAGTTAATAAAGGTTCAAACGAATAAAATGTTTATATATCACATTATCAAATATCTATTATTCTCCATTTTACTCGATCTCCTAAACGGTTAAAGATATTACATCGCGGTTTTTACCAGTGGATTTAGCACCTCATTTTACATAAAATAAGTCCTATAAGTCTACTCTCAAGAGTTGATAAAGGTACAAACGAATAAAATTTTTATATATCACATTTTCAAATATCTATTATTCTCCATTTTATTTGATCTCCTAAACAGTTAAAGATAGGACATCGCGGTTTTTACCAGTGGATTTAGCACCTCATTTTACATAAAATAAGTCCTATAAGTCTACCCTTAAGAGTTGATAAAGGTACAAACGAATAAAATGTTTATATATCACATTTTCAAATATCTATTATTCTCCATTTTACTCGATCTCCTAAACGGTTAAAGATATCACATCGCGGTTTTCACCAGTGGATTTAGCACCTCATTTTACATAAAATAGGTCCTATAAGTCTACTCTCAAGAGTTGATAAAGGTACAAACAAATAAAATGTTTATACATCACATTTTCAAATACCTATTATTCTCCATTTTACTCGATCTCCTAAACGGTTCAAGATAGGACATCGCGGTTTTCCCCAGTGGATTTAGCACCTCATTTAACATAAAATAAGTCCTATAAGTCTACTCTCAAGAGTTGATAAAGGTAAAAACGAATAAAATGTTCATTTATCACATTTTTAAATATCTATTATTCACCATATTACTCAATCACCTAAACGGTTAAGGATAGGACATCGCGATTTTCACCAGTGGATTTAGCACCTTATTTTACATAAAATAAGTCCTATAAGTCTACTCTCAAGAGTTGATAAAGGTACAAACAAATAAAATGTTTACATATCACATTTTCAAATATCTATTATTCTCCATTTTACTCGATCTCCTAAACGGTTAAAGATAGGACATCGCGGTTTTAACCAATGGATTTAGCACCTCATTTTACATAAAATAAGTCCTGTAAGTCTACTCTCAAGAGTTGATAAAGGTACTGAAAGGGTCGCTCCCATTAACAATCGAAAAATAGTATTTCATTTTTTGTTGTATTAATCAGATCATGTAATTGTGTATTATATGTTCTCTTAGAAACAGTAAGCAAACTTTTGGTGACTATCGGGGATTTTAAAGGGACGCCCAGATGTCAGCCCAAATTTATTTTCTTTGTGAAAAAAATATGCTTTTTCCAAATTCAGTTTATTACTCGAATGCTTGCAAAGAAACACATGTTTTATTACATTGCTTTTAACTCAGCGGGTTATATTTTAAGGCCATAGGGCTAACCGTTCTTGGAATTGCTTCGACCGTCCGGTCAACATAGGACCATGGTCATTTTCAATAATCTTATACTAAATCCGCGACTTTTATAATTTCCAACAATTTAAAAGGGATTTGAATGTTTTATGCTTCGAAAATGTAGCGTAATTTTAACACCGATTCATTTTATCACAGCCGATAAGTTTTGCGGGTTTCCCCAAAAGTCTTGCTATTGTTTCTGTGTTCTTAATTTGATATTTCTTTCAGCGTAGAATTAAGTTATAAATGTGTAACATTTGAAATAACCAAATTTCGGGGTTTGTAGAAGGCATTTGTGGCCAAACGTTGTAAAAACCCTGACGTCATGAAAGTTAGGTAAAATGAGCCGTTCGGAGGGGTTTTGGGAAAGATCGAAATTTTAAGAAGGGAGTCGGGAACTAGTTTGCAAGACGAGTGGTCTAAAATAAGGGACATTTTAAAAAGTTGTTAAAAATATATACACGCGAAAATTATAGTAAAAAAATCTCGGTGGCATTGGAAGAAAACACTGGTACCTTAAGGTAATTTATTTACGTTTCCGATTTGAAAATTATTTTAAATTTGAGAATGTTACGGCTTGTTCTTGCGAATATCACATTAATTTGAGAATTAAAATCTTTTTCACTCGAAATCATGTCGGACGCCATGGTAAATATCTGCTTATCCAAGCGTAATTAATTTACTTTACGCGGAAACATTAATGCGTACAAAAGATTCTAAATCTGGCGTAAAAGCCGTTTTAATCCAATTACAATTATCTGGCGTAGTGCTTTGCGTATTTATTTGCTCTTGTAGTGCACGTAGGCGTGAGCTTTTGTAACGGGCGTAAAATAGATGTTTGGCGTAATTAGCTGCGAATGCGACAGTGCGATCTTTCTGCTTCGCTCTCCGGCGACTCTACCGAAAGCCAGGGGATTTTAATATTTAACGAGGGTTAATTGTATATCAGTGAGACTGTTCGGTACATGGTGACGAGTCTGACCAAGACGGCCATTCGACAGTTATGATCCGCCGTGATCATTACATATTCCACTGCCAACGAGTGAAACAAAAGGGGTTAAAATTCAAAACACTACAAAGTAGTGCATTACTGACTGAAGTCAGCAAGTTTCTGTCTCTTCGGAGATATTGGCTAAATGGTTCTTAGAGTAGGAGATGCCAGTAATTTTAAGCGAGTAAATTTAATATTTGCGATTAAAAATACCATGGCGTGTCAACTGATTCTTTTATAACGATTACTTAAATATACTATTCGAAGAATTACTTAACCCAAAAAGCATTTATTTAATTAAAACAGTTTTCCCAGATTTGGTTATTCCTTATATTCGATGATATACTTTGTGACTATACATTAGGAAATGTTAGTTCTTTTCCCTCTACCGAAGTAGAGGTGTCTCAAATGTAATTCTTTGTTTTGGTTAAAATTAGTAAAGAGGGAATCCACTAATAAATACAATCCCTTATATTTATTAACTTTGTTTTATTTTCTACCTCGAAAATCGTTGTACTTTAAATCAAAAGTACTGGCGGTTACCTAACAACAACGTAGAGTCCGCGAAAACTCATATACTATTTGAAACTAGACGATCACAACATTTTATTTACGTAACTGTGTGGTAGAAATACCATCACAGTACAAACGAATAAAATGCTTATATATCACATTTTCAAATATCTATTATTTTCTATTTTACTCGATCTCCTAAACGGTTAAAGATAGGACATCGCGGTTTTCACCAGTGGATTTAGCACCTCATTTTACATAAAATAGGTCCTATAAGTCTACTCTCAAGAGTTGATAAAGGTACAAACGAATAAAATGCTTATATATCACATTTTCAAATATCTATTATTTTCTATTTTACTCGATCTCCTAAACGGTTAAAGATAGGACATCGCGGTTTTCACCAGAGGATTTAGCACCTTATTTTACATAAAATAAGTCCTATAAGTCTACTCTTAAAAGTTGATAAAGGTACAAACGAATAAAATGTTTATATATCACATTTTAAAATATCTATTATTCTCCATTTCACTCAATCTCCTAAACGGTTAAAGATAGGACATCGCGGTTATCACCAGTGGATTTAGCACCTCATTTTACATAAAATAAGTCCTATAAGTCTACTCTCAAGAGTTGATAAAGGTACAAACGAATAAAATGCTTATATATCACATTTTCAAATATCTATTATTTTCTATTTTACTCGATCTCCTAAACGGTTAAAGATAGGACATCGCGGTTTTCACCAGTGGATTTAGCACTATATTTTACATAAAATGAGTCCTATAAGTCTACTCTCAAGAGTTGATAAAGGTACAAACCAATAAAATGTTTATATATCACATTTTCAAATATCTATTATTCTTCATTTTACTCGATCTCCTAAACGGTTAAAGATAGGACATCGCGGATTTCACCAGTGGATTTAGCACTTCATTTTACATAAAATAAGTCCTATAAGTCTACTCTCAAGAGTTGATAAAAGTACAAACAAATAAAATGTTCATATATCACATTTTCAAATATCTATTATTCTCCATTTTACTCCATCTCCTAAACGGTTAAAGATTGGACATCGCGGTTTTCACCAGTGGATTTAGAACCTCATTTTACATAAAATAGGTCCTATAAGTCTACTCTCAAGAGTTGATAAAGGTAAAAACGAATAAAATGTTTATATATCACATTTTCAAATATCTATTATTCTCCATTTTACTCGATCTCCTTAACGGTTAAAGATAGGACATCGCGGTTATCACCAGTGGATTTAGCACCTCATTTTACATAAAATAAGTCTTATAAGTCGACTCTCAAGAGTTGATAAAGGTACAAACGAATAAAATGTTTATATATCACATTATCAAATATCTATTTTTCTCCATTTTACTCGATCTCCTAAACGGTTAAAGATAGGACATCGCGGTTCTCACCAGTGGATTTAGCACCTTATTTTACATAAAATAAGTCCTCTAAGTCTACTCTCAAGAGTTGATAAAGGTACAAACAAATAAAATGATTATATATCACATTTTCAAATATCTATTAATATCCATTTTACTCGATCTCCTAAACGGTTAAAGATAGGACATCGCGGTTTTCTCCAAAGGATTTAGTACCTCATTTTACATAAAATAAGACCTATAAGTCTACTCTCAAGAGTTGATAAGGGTACAAACGAATAAAATGTTTATATACCACATTATCAAATATCTATTATTCTCCATTTTACTCGATCTCCTTAACGGTTAAAGATAGGACATCGCGGTTTTCACCAGTGGATTTAGCACTATATTTTACATAAAATGAGTCCTATAAGTCTACTCTCAAGAGTTGATAAGGGTACAAACGAATAAAATGTTTATATACCACATTATCAAATATCTATTATTCTCCATTTTACTCGATCTCCTTAACGGTTAAAGATAGGACATCGCGGATTTCACCAGTGGATTAAGCACCTCATTTTACTTATAATAAGTCCTATAAGTCTACTTTCAAGAGTTGATAAAGGTACAAACGAATAAAATGCTTATATATCACATTTTCAAATATCTATTATTTTCTATTTTACTCGATCTCCTAAACGGTTAAAGATAGGACATCGCGGTTTTCACCAGTGGATTTAGCACCTCATTTTACATAAAATAAGTCCTATAAGTCTACTCTCAAGAGTTGATAAGGGTACAAACGAATAAAATGCTTATATATCACATTTTCAAATATCTATTATTTTCTATTTTACTCGATCTCCTAAACGGTTAAAGATAGGACATCGCGGTTTTCACCAGAGGAATTAGCACCTTATTTTACATAAAATAAGTCCTATAAGTCTACTCTTAAAAGTTGATAAAGGTACAAACGATTAAAATGTTTATATATCACATTTTAAAATATCTATTATTCTCCATTTCACTCAATCTCCTAAACGGTTAAAGATAGGACATCGCGGTTATCACCAGTGGATTTAGCACATCATTTTACATAAAATAGGTCCTATAAGTCTACTCTCAAGAGTTCATAAAGGTACAAACGAATAAAATTTTTGTATATCACATTTTCAAATATCTATTTTTCTCCATTTTACTCGATCTCCTAAACGGTTCAAGATAGGACATCGCGGTTTTCACCAGTGGATTAAGCACCCCATTTTACATAAAATAAGTCCTATAAGTCTACTCTCAAGAGTTGATAAAGGTACAAACGAATAAAATATATCAAATTTTCAAATATCTATTATTCTCCATTTTACTCCATCTCCTAAACGGTGAAAGATAGGACATCGCGGTTTTCACCAGTGGATTTAGCACCTCATTTTACATAAAATAAGTCTTATAAGTCTACTCTCAAGAGTTGATAAAGGTACAAACGAATAAAATGTTTATATATCACATTATCAAATATCTATTATTCTCCATTTTACTCGATCTCCTAAACGGTTAAAGATAGGACATCGCGATTTTCACCAGTGGATTTAGCACCTCATTTTACATATAATAAGTCCTATAAGTCTACTCTCAAAAGTTGATAAAGATACAAACGAATAAAATGTTTATATATCACATTTTTAAATATCTATTAATATCCATTTTACTCGATCTCCTAAACGGTTAAAGATAGGACATTGCGGTTTTCTCCAGAGGATTTAGTACCTCATTTTACATATAATAAGTCCTATAAGTCTACTCTCAAAAGTTGATAAAGATACAAACGAATAAAATGTTTATATATCACATTTTCAAATATCTATTATTCTCCATTTTACTCGATCTCCTAAAAGGTTAAAGATAGGACATCGCGGTTTTTACCAGTGGATTTAGCTCCTCATTTTACATAAAATAGGTCCTATAAGTCAACTCTCAAGAGTTGATAAAGGTAAAAACGTATAAAATATTTATATATCACATTTTCAAATATCTATTATTTTCCATTTTACTCGATCTCCTAAACGGTAAAAGATAGGACATCGCGGTTTTCACCAGTGGATTCAGCACCTCATTTTACATAAAATAAGTCCTATAAGTCTACTCTCAAGAGTTGATAAAGGTACAAACGAATAAAATGTTTATATATCACATTATCAAATATCTATTATTCTCCATTTTACTCGATCTCCAAAACGGTTAAAGATAGGACATCGCGGTTCTCACCAGTGGATTTAGCCCCTCATTTTTCATAAAATAGGTCCTATAAGTCTACCCTCAAGAGTTGATAAAGGTACAAACGAATAAAATGTTTATTTATCACATTTTTAAATATCTGTTATTCTCCATTTTACTCGATCTCCTAAACGGTTAAAGATAGGACATCGCGGTTTTTATCAGTGGATTAAGCACCCCATTTTACATAAAATAAGTCCTATAAGTCTACTCTCAAGAGTTGATAAAGGTACAAACGAATAAAATGTTTATTTATCACATTTTTAAATATCTGTTATTCTCCATTTTACTCGATCTCCTAAACGGTTAAAGATAGGACATCGCGGTTTTCACCAGTGGATTTAGCACCTCATTTTACATAAAATAAGTCCTATAAGTCTACTCTCAAGAGTTGATAATGGTACAAACGAATAAAATGTTTATTTATCACATTTTCAAATATCTATTATTCTAAATTTTACTCGATCTCCTAAACGGTTAAAGATAGGACATCGCGGTTTTCACCAGTGGATTTAGCACCTCATTTTACATGAAATAAGTCCTATAATCTACTCTCAAGAGTTGATAAAGGTACAAACGAATAAAATGTTTATTTATCACATTTTCAAATATCTATTATTCTCCATTTTACTCGATCTCCTAAACGGTTAAAGATAGGACATCGCGGTTTTCACCAGTGGATTTAGCACCTCATTTTACATAAAATAAGTCCTATAAGTCTACTCTCAAGAGTTGATAAAGGTACAAACGAATAAAATGTTTATATATCAAATTTTCAAATATCTATTATTCTTCATTTTACTCGATCTCCTAAACGGTTAAAGATATCACATCGCGGTTTTCACCAGTGAATTTAGCACCTCATTTTACATAAAATAAGTCCTATAAGTCTACTCTCAAGAGTTGATAAGGGTACAAACGAATAAAATGTTTATATACCACATTATCAAATATCTATTATTCTCCATTTTACTCGATCTCCTTAACGGTTAAAGATAGGACATCGCGGTTTTCACCAGAGGATTTAGCACCTCATTTTACATAAAATAAGTCTTATAAGTCGACTCTCAAGAGTTGATAAAGGTACAAACGAATAAAATGTTTATATATCACATTATCAAATATCTATTATTCTCCATTTTACTCGATCTCCTAAACGGTTAAAGATAGGACATCGCGGTTTTCACCAGTGGATTTAGCACCTTATTTTACATAAAATAAGTCCTATAAGTCTACTCGCAAGAGTTGATAATGGTACAAACAAATAAAATGTTTATATATCACATTTTCAAATATCTATTAATATCCATTATACTCGATCTCCCAAACGGTTAAAGATAGGACATCGCGGTTTTCTCCAAAGGATTTAGTACCTCATTTTACATAAAATAAGACCTATAAATCTACTCTCAAGAGTTGATAAGGGTACAAACGAATAAAATGTTTATATACCACATTATCAAATATCTATTATTCTCCATTTTACTCGATCTCCTTAACGGTTAAAGATAGGACATCGCGGTTTTCACCAGTGGATTTAGCACCTCATTTTACATAAAATAAGTCCTATAAGTCTACTCTCAAGAGTTGATAAGGGTACAAACGAATAAAATGTTTATATACCACATTATCAAATATCTATTATTTTCCATTTTACTCGATCTCCTTAACGGTTAAAGATAGGACATCGCGGTTTTCACCAGTGGATTTAGCACCTCATTTTATATAAAAGAAGTCTTATAAGTCTACTCTCAAGAGTTGATAAAGGTACAAACGAATAAAATGTTTATATATCACATTATCAAATATCTATTATTCTCCATTTTACTCGATCTCCTAAACGGTTAAAGATAGGACATCGCGATTTTCACCAGTGGATTTAGCACCGCATTTTACATATAATAAGTCCTATAAGTCTACTCTCAAAAAATGATAAAGATACAAACGAATAAAATGTTTATATATCACATTTTTAAATATCTATTAATATCCATTTTACTCGATCTCCTAAACGGTTAAAGATAGGACATTGCGGTTTTCTCCAGAGGATTTAGTACCTCATTTTACATAAAATAAGACCTATAAGTCTACTCTCAAGAGTTGATGAAGGTACAAACGAATAAAATGTTTATATATCACATTTTCAAATATCTATTATTCTCCATTTTACTCGATCTCCTAAAAGGTTAAAGATAGGACATCGCGGTTTTTACCAGTGGATTTAGCTCCTCATTTTACATAAAATAGGTCCTATAAGTCAACTCTCAAGAGTTGATAAAGGTAAAAACGAATAAAATGTTTATATATCACATTATCAAATATCTATTATTCTCCATTTTACTCGATCTCCAAAACGGTTAAAGATAGGACATCGCGGTTCTCACCAGTGGATTTAGCCCCTCATTTTACATAAAATAGGTCCTATAAGTCTACCCTCAAGAGTTGATCAAGGTACAAACGAATTAAATGTTTATATATCACATTTTCAAATATTCATTATTCTCCATTTTACTCGATCTCCTAAACGGTTAAAGATAGGACATCGCGGTTTTCACCAGTGGATTTAGCACCTCATTTTACTTAAAATAAGTCCTATAAGTCTTCTCTCAAGAGTTGATAAAGGTACAAACGAATAAAATGTTTATATATCACATTATCAAATATCTATTATTCTCCATATTACTCGATCTCCAAAACGGTTAAAGATAGGACATCGCGGTTTCCACCAGTGGATTTAGCACCTCATTTTACGTAAAATAGGTCCTATAAGTCTAGCCTCAAGAGTTGATCATGGTACAAACGGATAAAATGTTTATATATCACATTTTCAAATATCTATTATTTTCCATTTTACTCGATCTCCTAAACGGTTAAAGATTGGACATCGCGGTTTTCACCAGTGGATTTAGAACCTCATTTTACATAAAATAGATCCTATAAGTCTACTCTCAAGAGTTGATAAAAGTACAAACAAATAAAATGTTTATATATCACATTTTTAAATATCTATTATTCTCCATTTTACTCCATCTCCTAAACGGTTAAAGATTGGACATCGCGGTTTTCACCAGTGGATTTAGAACCTCATTTTACATAAAATAGGTCCTATAAGTCTACTCTCAAGAGTTGATAAAGGTAAAAACGAATAAAATGTTTATATATCACATTTTCAAATATCTATTATTCTCCATTTGACTCCATCTCCTAAACGGTTAAAGATTGGACATCGCGGTTTTCACCAGTGGATTTAGAACCTCATTTTACATAAAATAGGTCCTATAAGTCTACTCTCAAGAGTTGATAAAAGTACAAACAAATAAAATGTTTATATATCACATTTTCAAATATCTATTATTCTCCATTTTACTCCATCTCCTAAACGGTTAGAGATTGGACATCGCGGTTTTCACCAGTGGATTTAGAACCTCATTTTACATAAAATAGATCCTATAAGTCTACTCTCAAGAGTTGATAAAAGTACAAACAAATAAAATGTTTATATATCACATTTTCAAATATTTATTATTCTCCATTTTACTCCATCTCCTAAACGGTTAAAGATTGGACATCGCGGTTTTCACCAGTGGATTTAGAACCTCATTTTACATAAAATAGGTCCTATAAGTCTACTCTCAAGAGTTGATAAAGGTAAAAACGAATAAAATGTTTATATATCTCATTTTCAAATATCTATTATTCTCCATTTTACTCGATCTCCTAAACGGTTAAAGATATCACATCGCGGTTTTCACCAGTGGATTTAGCACCTCATTTTACATAAAATAAGTATTATAAGTCTACTCTCAAGAGTTGATAAGGTTACAAACGAATAAAATGTTTATATACCACATTATCAAATATCTATTATTCTCCATTTTACTCGATCTCCTTAACGGTTAAAGATAGGACATCGCGGTTTTCACCAGTGGATTTAGCACCTCATTTTACATAAAATAAGTCTTATAAGTCGACTCTCAAGAGTTGATAAAGGTACAAACGAATAAAATGTTTATATATCACATTATCAAATATCTATTATTCTCCATTTTACTCGATCTCCTAAACGGTTAAAGATAGGACATCGCGGTTTTCACCAGTGGATTTAGCACCTTATTTTACATAAAATAAGTCTTATAAGTCGACTCTCAAAAGTTGATAAAAGTACAAACGAATAAAATGTTTATATATCACATTTTCAAATATCTATTAATATCCATTTTACTCGATCTCCCAAACGGTTAAAGATAGGACATCGCGGTTTTCTCCAAAGGATTTAGTACCTCATTTTACATAAAATAAGACCTATAAATCTACTCTCAAGAGTTGATAAGGGTACAAACGAATAAAATGTTTATATACCACATTATCAAATATCTATTATTCTCCATTTTACTCGATCTCCTTAACGGTTAAAGATAGGACATCGCGGTTTTCACCAGTGGATTAAGCACCTCATTTTACATAAAATAAGTCCTATAAGTCTACTCTCAAGAGTTGATAAGGGTACAAACGAATAAAATGTTTATATACCACATTATCAAATATCTATTATTCTCCATTTTACTCGATCTCCTTAACGGTTAAAGATAGGACATCGCGGTTTTCACCAGTGGATTTAGCACCTCATTTTATATAAAATAAGTCTTATAAGTCGACTCTCAAAAGTTGATAAAGGTACAAACGAATAAAATGTTTATATATCACATTATCAAATATCTATTATTCTCCATTTTACTCGATCTACTAAACGGTTAAAGATAGGACATCACGATTTTCACCAGTGGATTTAGCACCTCATTTTAAATATAATAAGTCCTATAAGTCTACTCTCAAAAGTTGATAAAGATACAAACGAATAAAATGTTTATATATATCACATTTTTAAATATCTATTAATATCCATTTTACTCGATCTCCTAAACGGTTAAAGATAGGACATTGCGGTTTTCTCCAGAGGATTTAGTACCTCATTTTACATAAAATAAGACCTATAAGTCTACTCTCAAGAGTTGATGAAGGTACAAACGAATAAAATGTTTATATATCACATTTTCAAATATCTATTATTCTCCTTTTTACTCGATCTCCTAAAAGGTTAAAGATAGGACATCGCGGTTTTTACCAGTGGATTTAGCTCCTCATTTTACATAAAATTGGTCCTATAAGTCAACTCTCAAGAGTTGATAAAGGTAAAAACGTATAAAATATTTATATATCACATTTTCAAATATCTATTATTTTCCATTTTACTCGATCTCCTAAACGGTAAAAGATAGGACATCGCGGTTTTCACCAGTGGATTAAGCACCCCTTTTTACATAAAATAAGTCCTATAAGTCTACTCTCAAGAGTTGATAAAGGTACAAACGAATAAAATGTTTAAATATCACATTTTCAAATATCTATTATTTTCTATTTTACTCGATCTCCTAAACGGTTAAAGATAGGACATCGCGGTTTTCACCAGTGGATTCAGCACCTTATTTTACATAAAATAAGTCCTATAAGTCTACTCTTAAGAGTTGATAAAGGTACAAACGATTAAAATGTTTATATATCACATTTTAAAATATCTATTATTCTCCATTTCACTCGATCTCCTAAACGGTTAAAGATAGGACATCGCGGTTTTCACCAGTGGATTTAGCACCTTATTTTACATAAAATAAGTCCTATAAGTCTACCCTCAAGAGTTGATCAAGGTACAAACGAATAAAATGTTTATATACCACATTTTCAAATATCTATTATTTTCCATTTTACACGATCTTCTAAACGGTTAAAGATAGGACATCGCGGTTTTCACCAGTGGATTTAGCACCTTATTTTACATAAAATAAGTCCTATAAGTCTACTCTCAAGAGTTGATAATGGTACAAACGAATAAAATGTTTATATATCACATTTTCAAATATCTATTATTCTCCATTTTACTCGATCTCCTAAACGGTTAAAGATATCACATCGCGGTTTTCACCAGTGGATTTAGCACCTCATTTTACATAAAATAGGTCCTATAAGTCTACTCTCAAGAGTTGATAAAGGTAAAAACGAATAAAATGTTTATATGTCACATTTTCAAATTTCTATTATTTTCCATTTCACTCGATCTCCTAAACGGTTCAAGATAGGACATCGCGGTTTTCACCAGTGGATTTAGCACCTCATTTTACATAAAATAGGTCCTATTAGTCTACTCTCAAATGTTGATAAAGGTACAAACGAATAAAATGTTTATATATCACATTTTCAAATATCTATTATTCTCCATTTTACTCGATCTCCTAAACGGTTAAAGATTGGACATCGAGGTTTTCACTAGTGGATTTAGCACCTCATTTTACATAAAATAGGTCGTATAAGTCTACTCTCAAGAGTTGATAAAGGTAAAAACGAATAAAATCTTTATATATCACATTTTCAAATATCTATTATTCTCCATTTTACTCAATCTCCTAAACGGTTAAAAATAGGACATCGCGGTTTTTACCAGTGGATTTAGCACCTCATTTTACATAAAATAAGTCCTATAAGTCTACTCTTAAGAGTTGATAAAGGTACAAACAATAAAATGTTTATATATCACATTTTCAAATATCTATTATTCTCCATTTTACTCAATCTCCTAAACGGTTAAAAATAGGACATCGCGGTTTTTACCAGTGGATTTAGCACCTCATTTTACATAAAATAAGTCCTATAAGTCTACTCTTAAGAGTTGATAAAGGTACAAACGAATAAAATGTATATATACCACATTTTCAAATATCTATTATTCTCCATTTTACCCGATCTCCTAAACGGTTAAAGATACCACATCGCGGTTTTCACCAGTGGATTTAGCACCTCATTTTACATAAAATAGGTCCTATAAGTCTACTCTTAAGAGTTGATAAAGGCACAAACGAATAAAATGTTTATATATCACATTTTAAAATATCTATTATTCTTCATTTCACTCGATCTCCTAAACGGTTAAAGATAGGACATCGCGGTTTTCACCAGTGGATTTAGCACCTCATTTTACATAAAATAGGTCCTATAAGTCTACTCTCAAGAGTTCATAAAGGTACAAACGAATAAAATTTTTGTATATCACATTTTCAAATATCTATTTTTCTCCATTTTACTCGATCTCCTAAACGGTTCAAGATAGGACATCGCGGTTTTCACCAGTGGATTTAGAACCTCATTTTACATAAAATAGGTCCTATAAGTCTACTCTCAAGAGTTGATAAAGGTAAAAACGAATAAAATGTTTATATATCACATTTTCAAATATCTATTATTCTCCATTTGACTCCATCTCCTAAACGGTTAAAGATTGGACATCGCGGTTTTCACCAGTGGATTTAGAACCTCATTTTACATAAAATAGGTCCTATAAGTCTACTCTCAAGAGTTGATAAAAGTACAAACAAATAAAATGTTTATATATCACATTTTCAAATATCTATTATTCTCCATTTTACTCCATCTCCTAAACGGTTAGAGATTGGACATCGCGGTTTTCACCAGTGGATTTAGAACCTCATTTTACATAAAATAGATCCTATAAGTCTACTCTCAAGAGTTGATAAAAGTACAAACAAATAAAATGTTTATATATCACATTTTCAAATATTTATTATTCTCCATTTTACTCCATCTCCTAAACGGTTAAAGATTGGACATCGCGGTTTTCACCAGTGGATTTAGAACCTCATTTTACATAAAATAGGTCCTATAAGTCTACTCTCAAGAGTTGATAAAGGTAAAAACGAATAAAATGTTTATATATCTCATTTTCAAATATCTATTATTCTCCATTTTACTCGATCTCCTAAACGGTTAAAGATATCACATCGCGGTTTTCACCAGTGGATTTAGCACCTCATTTTACATAAAATAAGTATTATAAGTCTACTCTCAAGAGTTGATAAGGTTACAAACGAATAAAATGTTTATATACCACATTATCAAATATCTATTATTCTCCATTTTACTCGATCTCCTTAACGGTTAAAGATAGGACATCGCGGTTTTCACCAGTGGATTTAGCACCTCATTTTACATAAAATAAGTCTTATAAGTCGACTCTCAAGAGTTGATAAAGGTACAAACGAATAAAATGTTTATATATCACATTATCAAATATCTATTATTCTCCATTTTACTCGATCTCCTAAACGGTTAAAGATAGGACATCGCGGTTTTCACCAGTGGATTTAGCACCTTATTTTACATAAAATAAGTCTTATAAGTCGACTCTCAAAAGTTGATAAAAGTACAAACGAATAAAATGTTTATATATCACATTTTCAAATATCTATTAATATCCATTTTACTCGATCTCCCAAACGGTTAAAGATAGGACATCGCGGTTTTCTCCAAAGGATTTAGTACCTCATTTTACATAAAATAAGACCTATAAATCTACTCTCAAGAGTTGATAAGGGTACAAACGAATAAAATGTTTATATACCACATTATCAAATATCTATTATTCTCCATTTTACTCGATCTCCTTAACGGTTAAAGATAGGACATCGCGGTTTTCACCAGTGGATTAAGCACCTCATTTTACATAAAATAAGTCCTATAAGTCTACTCTCAAGAGTTGATAAGGGTACAAACGAATAAAATGTTTATATACCACATTATCAAATATCTATTATTCTCCATTTTACTCGATCTCCTTAACGGTTAAAGATAGGACATCGCGGTTTTCACCAGTGGATTTAGCACCTCATTTTATATAAAATAAGTCTTATAAGTCGACTCTCAAAAGTTGATAAAGGTACAAACGAATAAAATGTTTATATATCACATTATCAAATATCTATTATTCTCCATTTTACTCGATCTACTAAACGGTTAAAGATAGGACATCACGATTTTCACCAGTGGATTTAGCACCTCATTTTAAATATAATAAGTCCTATAAGTCTACTCTCAAAAGTTGATAAAGATACAAACGAATAAAATGTTTATATATATCACATTTTTAAATATCTATTAATATCCATTTTACTCGATCTCCTAAACGGTTAAAGATAGGACATTGCGGTTTTCTCCAGAGGATTTAGTACCTCATTTTACATAAAATAAGACCTATAAGTCTACTCTCAAGAGTTGATGAAGGTACAAACGAATAAAATGTTTATATATCACATTTTCAAATATCTATTATTCTCCTTTTTACTCGATCTCCTTAAAGGTTAAAGATAGGACATCGCGGTTTTTACCAGTGGATTTAGCTCCTCATTTTACATAAAATTGGTCCTATAAGTCAACTCTCAAGAGTTGATAAAGGTAAAAACGTATAAAATATTTATATATCACATTTTCAAATATCTATTATTTTCCATTTTACTCGATCTCCTAAACGGTAAAAGATAGGACATCGCGGTTTTCACCAGTGGATTAAGCACCCCTTTTTACATAAAATAAGTCCTATAAGTCTACTCTCAAGAGTTGATAAAGGTACAAACGAATAAAATGTTTAAATATCACATTTTCAAATATCTATTATTTTCTATTTTACTCGATCTCCTAAACGGTTAAAGATAGGACATCGCGGTTTTCACCAGTGGATTCAGCACCTTATTTTACATAAAATAAGTCCTATAAGTCTACTCTTAAGAGTTGATAAAGGTACAAACGATTAAAATGTTTATATATCACATTTTAAAATATCTATTATTCTCCATTTCACTCGATCTCCTAAACGGTTAAAGATAGGACATCGCGGTTTTCACCAGTGGATTTAGCACCTTATTTTACATAAAATAAGTCCTATAAGTCTACCCTCAAGAGTTGATCAAGGTACAAACGAATAAAATGTTTATATACCACATTTTCAAATATCTATTATTTTCCATTTTACACGATCTTCTAAACGGTTAAAGATAGGACATCGCGGTTTTCACCAGTGGATTTAGCACCTTATTTTACATAAAATAAGTCCTATAAGTCTACTCTCAAGAGTTGATAATGGTACAAACGAATAAAATGTTTATATATCACATTTTCAAATATCTATTATTCTCCATTTTACTCGATCTCCTAAACGGTTAAAGATATCACATCGCGGTTTTCACCAGTGGATTTAGCACCTCATTTTACATAAAATAGGTCCTATAAGTCTACTCTCAAGAGTTGATAAAGGTAAAAACGAATAAAATGTTTATATGTCACATTTTCAAATTTCTATTATTTTCCATTTCACTCGATCTCCTAAACGGTTCAAGATAGGACATCGCGGTTTTCACCAGTGGATTTAGCACCTCATTTTACATAAAATAGGTCCTATTAGTCTACTCTCAAATGTTGATAAAGGTACAAACGAATAAAATGTTTATATATCACATTTTCAAATATCTATTATTCTCCATTTTACTCGATCTCCTAAACGGTTAAAGATTGGACATCGAGGTTTTCACTAGTGGATTTAGCACCTCATTTTACATAAAATAGGTCGTATAAGTCTACTCTCAAGAGTTGATAAAGGTAAAAACGAATAAAATCTTTATATATCACATTTTCAAATATCTATTATTCTCCATTTTACTCAATCTCCTAAACGGTTAAAAATAGGACATCGCGGTTTTTACCAGTGGATTTAGCACCTCATTTTACATAAAATAAGTCCTATAAGTCTACTCTTAAGAGTTGATAAAGGTACAAACAATAAAATGTTTATATATCACATTTTCAAATATCTATTATTCTCCATTTTACTCAATCTCCTAAACGGTTAAAAATAGGACATCGCGGTTTTTACCAGTGGATTTAGCACCTCATTTTACATAAAATAAGTCCTATAAGTCTACTCTTAAGAGTTGATAAAGGTACAAACGAATAAAATGTTTATATACCACATTTTCAAATATCTATTATTCTCCATTTTACCCGATCTCCTAAACGGTTAAAGATACCACATCGCGGTTTTCACCAGTGGATTTAGCACCTCATTTTACATAAAATAGGTCCTATAAGTCTACTCTTAAGAGTTGATAAAGGCACAAACGAATAAAATGTTTATATATCACATTTTAAAATATCTATTATTCTTCATTTCACTCGATCTCCTAAACGGTTAAAGATAGGACATCGCGGTTTTCACCAGTGGATTTAGCACCTCATTTTACATAAAATAGGTCCTATAAGTCTACTCTCAAGAGTTCATAAAGGTACAAACGAATAAAATTTTTGTATATCACATTTTCAAATATCTATTTTTCTCCATTTTACTCGATCTCCTAAACGGTTCAAGATAGGACATCGCGGTTTTCACCAGTGGATTAAGCACCCCTTTTTACATAAAATAAGTCCTATAAGTCTACTCTCAAGAGTTGATAAAGGTACAAACGAATAAAATGTTTAAATATCACATTTTCAAATATCTATTATTTTCTATTTTACTCGATCTCCTAAACGGTTAAAGATAGGACATCGCGGTTTTCACCAGTGGATTCAGCACCTTATTTTACATAAAATAAGTCCTATAAGTCTACTCTTAAGAGTTGATAAAGGTACAAACGATTAAAATGTTTATATATCACATTTTAAAATATCTATTATTCTCCATTTCACTCGATCTCCTAAACGGTTAAAGATAGGACATCGCGGTTTTCACCAGTGGATTTAGCACCTTATTTTACATAAAATAAGTCCTATAAGTCTACCCTCAAGAGTTGATCAAGGTACAAACGAATAAAATGTTTATATACCACATTTTCAAATATCTATTATTTTCCATTTTACACGATCTTCTAAACGGTTAAAGATAGGACATCGCGGTTTTCACCAGTGGATTTAGCACCTTATTTTACATAAAATAAGTCCTATAAGTCTACTCTCAAGAGTTCATAAAGGTAAAAACGAATAAAATGTTTATATGTCACATTTTCAAATTTCTATTATTTTCCATTTCACTCGATCTCCTAAACGGTTCAAGATAGGACATCGCGGTTTTCACCAGTGGATTTAGCACCTCATTTTACATAAAATAGGTCCTATTAGTCTACTCTCAAATGTTGATAAAGGTACAAACGAATAAAATGTTTATATATCACATTTTCAAATATCTATTATTCTCCATTTTACTCGATCTCCTAAACGGTTAAAGATTGGACATCGAGGTTTTCACTAGTGGATTTAGCACCTCATTTTACATAAAATAGGTCGTATAAGTCTACTCTCAAGAGTTGATAAAGGTAAAAACGAATAAAATCTTTATATATCACATTTTCAAATATCTATTATTCTCCATTTTACTCAATCTCCTAAACGGTTAAAAATAGGACATCGCGGTTTTTACCAGTGGATTTAGCACCTCATTTTACATAAAATAAGTCCTATAAGTCTACTCTTAAGAGTTGATAAAGGTACAAACAATAAAATGTTTATATATCACATTTTCAAATATCTATTATTCTCCATTTGACTCCATCTCCTAAACGGTTAAAGATTGGACATCGCGGTTTTCACCAGTGGATTTAGAACCTCATTTTACATAAAATAGGTCCTATAAGTCTACTCTCAAGAGTTGATAAAAGTACAAACAAATAAAATGTTTATATATCACATTTTCAAATATCTATTATTCTCCATTTTACTCCATCTCCTAAACGGTTAGAGATTGGACATCGCGGTTTTCACCAGTGGATTTAGAACCTCATTTTACATAAAATAGATCCTATAAGTCTACTCTCAAGAGTTGATAAAAGTACAAACAAATAAAATGTTTATATATCACATTTTCAAATATTTATTATTCTCCATTTTACTCCATCTCCTAAACGGTTAAAGATTGGACATCGCGGTTTTCACCAGTGGATTTAGAACCTCATTTTACATAAAATAGGTCCTATAAGTCTACTCTCAAGAGTTGATAAAGGTAAAAACGAATAAAATGTTTATATATCTCATTTTCAAATATCTATTATTCTCCATTTTACTCGATCTCCTAAACGGTTAAAGATATCACATCGCGGTTTTCACCAGTGGATTTAGCACCTCATTTTACATAAAATAAGTATTATAAGTCTACTCTCAAGAGTTGATAAGGTTACAAACGAATAAAATGTTTATATACCACATTATCAAATATCTATTATTCTCCATTTTACTCGATCTCCTTAACGGTTAAAGATAGGACATCGCGGTTTTCACCAGTGGATTTAGCACCTCATTTTACATAAAATAAGTCTTATAAGTCGACTCTCAAGAGTTGATAAAGGTACAAACGAATAAAATGTTTATATATCACATTATCAAATATCTATTATTCTCCATTTTACTCGATCTCCTAAACGGTTAAAGATAGGACATCGCGGTTTTCACCAGTGGATTTAGCACCTTATTTTACATAAAATAAGTCTTATAAGTCGACTCTCAAAAGTTGATAAAAGTACAAACGAATAAAATGTTTATATATCACATTTTCAAATATCTATTAATATCCATTTTACTCGATCTCCCAAACGGTTAAAGATAGGACATCGCGGTTTTCTCCAAAGGATTTAGTACCTCATTTTACATAAAATAAGACCTATAAATCTACTCTCAAGAGTTGATAAGGGTACAAACGAATAAAATGTTTATATACCACATTATCAAATATCTATTATTCTCCATTTTACTCGATCTCCTTAACGGTTAAAGATAGGACATCGCGGTTTTCACCAGTGGATTAAGCACCTCATTTTACATAAAATAAGTCCTATAAGTCTACTCTCAAGAGTTGATAAGGGTACAAACGAATAAAATGTTTATATACCACATTATCAAATATCTATTATTCTCCATTTTACTCGATCTCCTTAACGGTTAAAGATAGGACATCGCGGTTTTCACCAGTGGATTTAGCACCTCATTTTATATAAAATAAGTCTTATAAGTCGACTCTCAAAAGTTGATAAAGGTACAAACGAATAAAATGTTTATATATCACATTATCAAATATCTATTATTCTCCATTTTACTCGATCTACTAAACGGTTAAAGATAGGACATCACGATTTTCACCAGTGGATTTAGCACCTCATTTTAAATATAATAAGTCCTATAAGTCTACTCTCAAAAGTTGATAAAGATACAAACGAATAAAATGTTTATATATATCACATTTTTAAATATCTATTAATATCCATTTTACTCGATCTCCTAAACGGTTAAAGATAGGACATTGCGGTTTTCTCCAGAGGATTTAGTACCTCATTTTACATAAAATAAGACCTATAAGTCTACTCTCAAGAGTTGATGAAGGTACAAACGAATAAAATGTTTATATATCACATTTTCAAATATCTATTATTCTCCTTTTTACTCGATCTCCTAAAAGGTTAAAGATAGGACATCGCGGTTTTTACCAGTGGATTTAGCTCCTCATTTTACATAAAATTGGTCCTATAAGTCAACTCTCAAGAGTTGATAAAGGTAAAAACGTATAAAATATTTATATATCACATTTTCAAATATCTATTATTTTCCATTTTACTCGATCTCCTAAACGGTAAAAGATAGGACATCGCGGTTTTCACCAGTGGATTAAGCACCCCTTTTTACATAAAATAAGTCCTATAAGTCTACTCTCAAGAGTTGATAAAGGTACAAACGAATAAAATGTTTAAATATCACATTTTCAAATATCTATTATTTTCTATTTTACTCGATCTCCTAAACGGTTAAAGATAGGACATCGCGGTTTTCACCAGTGGATTCAGCACCTTATTTTACATAAAATAAGTCCTATAAGTCTACTCTTAAGAGTTGATAAAGGTACAAACGATTAAAATGTTTATATATCACATTTTAAAATATCTATTATTCTCCATTTCACTCGATCTCCTAAACGGTTAAAGATAGGACATCGCGGTTTTCACCAGTGGATTTAGCACCTTATTTTACATAAAATAAGTCCTATAAGTCTACCCTCAAGAGTTGATCAAGGTACAAACGAATAAAATGTTTATATACCACATTTTCAAATATCTATTATTTTCCATTTTACACGATCTTCTAAACGGTTAAAGATAGGACATCGCGGTTTTCACCAGTGGATTTAGCACCTTATTTTACATAAAATAAGTCCTATAAGTCTACTCTCAAGAGTTGATAATGGTACAAACGAATAAAATGTTTATATATCACATTTTCAAATATCTATTATTCTCCATTTTACTCGATCTCCTAAACGGTTAAAGATATCACATCGCGGTTTTCACCAGTGGATTTAGCACCTCATTTTACATAAAATAGGTCCTATAAGTCTACTCTCAAGAGTTGATAAAGGTAAAAACGAATAAAATGTTTATATGTCACATTTTCAAATTTCTATTATTTTCCATTTCACTCGATCTCCTAAACGGTTCAAGATAGGACATCGCGGTTTTCACCAGTGGATTTAGCACCTCATTTTACATAAAATAGGTCCTATTAGTCTACTCTCAAATGTTGATAAAGGTACAAACGAATAAAATGTTTATATATCACATTTTCAAATATCTATTATTCTCCATTTTACTCGATCTCCTAAACGGTTAAAGATTGGACATCGAGGTTTTCACTAGTGGATTTAGCACCTCATTTTACATAAAATAGGTCGTATAAGTCTACTCTCAAGAGTTGATAAAGGTAAAAACGAATAAAATCTTTATATATCACATTTTCAAATATCTATTATTCTCCATTTTACTCAATCTCCTAAACGGTTAAAAATAGGACATCGCGGTTTTTACCAGTGGATTTAGCACCTCATTTTACATAAAATAAGTCCTATAAGTCTACTCTTAAGAGTTGATAAAGGTACAAACAATAAAATGTTTATATATCACATTTTCAAATATCTATTATTCTCCATTTTACTCAATCTCCTAAACGGTTAAAAATAGGACATCGCGGTTTTTACCAGTGGATTTAGCACCTCATTTTACATAAAATAAGTCCTATAAGTCTACTCTTAAGAGTTGATAAAGGTACAAACGAATAAAATGTATATATACCACATTTTCAAATATCTATTATTCTCCATTTTACCCGATCTCCTAAACGGTTAAAGATACCACATCGCGGTTTTCACCAGTGGATTTAGCACCTCATTTTACATAAAATAGGTCCTATAAGTCTACTCTTAAGAGTTGATAAAGGCACAAACGAATAAAATGTTTATATATCACATTTTAAAATATCTATTATTCTTCATTTCACTCGATCTCCTAAACGGTTAAAGATAGGACATCGCGGTTTTCACCAGTGGATTTAGCACCTCATTTTACATAAAATAGGTCCTATAAGTCTACTCTCAAGAGTTCATAAAGGTACAAACGAATAAAATTTTTGTATATCACATTTTCAAATATCTATTTTTCTCCATTTTACTCGATCTCCTAAACGGTTCAAGATAGGACATCGCGGTTTTCACCAGTGGATTTAGAACCTCATTTTACATAAAATAGGTCCTATAAGTCTACTCTCAAGAGTTGATAAAGGTAAAAACGAATAAAATGTTTATATATCACATTTTCAAATATCTATTATTCTCCATTTGACTCCATCTCCTAAACGGTTAAAGATTGGACATCGCGGTTTTCACCAGTGGATTTAGAACCTCATTTTACATAAAATAGGTCCTATAAGTCTACTCTCAAGAGTTGATAAAAGTACAAACAAATAAAATGTTTATATATCACATTTTCAAATATCTATTATTCTCCATTTTACTCCATCTCCTAAACGGTTAGAGATTGGACATCGCGGTTTTCACCAGTGGATTTAGAACCTCATTTTACATAAAATAGATCCTATAAGTCTACTCTCAAGAGTTGATAAAAGTACAAACAAATAAAATGTTTATATATCACATTTTCAAATATTTATTATTCTCCATTTTACTCCATCTCCTAAACGGTTAAAGATTGGACATCGCGGTTTTCACCAGTGGATTTAGAACCTCATTTTACATAAAATAGGTCCTATAAGTCTACTCTCAAGAGTTGATAAAGGTAAAAACGAATAAAATGTTTATATATCTCATTTTCAAATATCTATTATTCTCCATTTTACTCGATCTCCTAAACGGTTAAAGATATCACATCGCGGTTTTCACCAGTGGATTTAGCACCTCATTTTACATAAAATAAGTATTATAAGTCTACTCTCAAGAGTTGATAAGGTTACAAACGAATAAAATGTTTATATACCACATTATCAAATATCTATTATTCTCCATTTTACTCGATCTCCTTAACGGTTAAAGATAGGACATCGCGGTTTTCACCAGTGGATTTAGCACCTCATTTTACATAAAATAAGTCTTATAAGTCGACTCTCAAGAGTTGATAAAGGTACAAACGAATAAAATGTTTATATATCACATTATCAAATATCTATTATTCTCCATTTTACTCGATCTCCTAAACGGTTAAAGATAGGACATCGCGGTTTTCACCAGTGGATTTAGCACCTTATTTTACATAAAATAAGTCTTATAAGTCGACTCTCAAAAGTTGATAAAAGTACAAACGAATAAAATGTTTATATATCACATTTTCAAATATCTATTAATATCCATTTTACTCGATCTCCCAAACGGTTAAAGATAGGACATCGCGGTTTTCTCCAAAGGATTTAGTACCTCATTTTACATAAAATAAGACCTATAAATCTACTCTCAAGAGTTGATAAGGGTACAAACGAATAAAATGTTTATATACCACATTATCAAATATCTATTATTCTCCATTTTACTCGATCTCCTTAACGGTTAAAGATAGGACATCGCGGTTTTCACCAGTGGATTAAGCACCTCATTTTACATAAAATAAGTCCTATAAGTCTACTCTCAAGAGTTGATAAGGGTACAAACGAATAAAATGTTTATATACCACATTATCAAATATCTATTATTCTCCATTTTACTCGATCTCCTTAACGGTTAAAGATAGGACATCGCGGTTTTCACCAGTGGATTTAGCACCTCATTTTATATAAAATAAGTCTTATAAGTCGACTCTCAAAAGTTGATAAAGGTACAAACGAATAAAATGTTTATATATCACATTATCAAATATCTATTATTCTCCATTTTACTCGATCTACTAAACGGTTAAAGATAGGACATCACGATTTTCACCAGTGGATTTAGCACCTCATTTTAAATATAATAAGTCCTATAAGTCTACTCTCAAAAGTTGATAAAGATACAAACGAATAAAATGTTTATATATATCACATTTTTAAATATCTATTAATATCCATTTTACTCGATCTCCTAAACGGTTAAAGATAGGACATTGCGGTTTTCTCCAGAGGATTTAGTACCTCATTTTACATAAAATAAGACCTATAAGTCTACTCTCAAGAGTTGATGAAGGTACAAACGAATAAAATGTTTATATATCACATTTTCAAATATCTATTATTCTCCTTTTTACTCGATCTCCTTAAAGGTTAAAGATAGGACATCGCGGTTTTTACCAGTGGATTTAGCTCCTCATTTTACATAAAATTGGTCCTATAAGTCAACTCTCAAGAGTTGATAAAGGTAAAAACGTATAAAATATTTATATATCACATTTTCAAATATCTATTATTTTCCATTTTACTCGATCTCCTAAACGGTAAAAGATAGGACATCGCGGTTTTCACCAGTGGATTAAGCACCCCTTTTTACATAAAATAAGTCCTATAAGTCTACTCTCAAGAGTTGATAAAGGTACAAACGAATAAAATGTTTAAATATCACATTTTCAAATATCTATTATTTTCTATTTTACTCGATCTCCTAAACGGTTAAAGATAGGACATCGCGGTTTTCACCAGTGGATTCAGCACCTTATTTTACATAAAATAAGTCCTATAAGTCTACTCTTAAGAGTTGATAAAGGTACAAACGATTAAAATGTTTATATATCACATTTTAAAATATCTATTATTCTCCATTTCACTCGATCTCCTAAACGGTTAAAGATAGGACATCGCGGTTTTCACCAGTGGATTTAGCACCTTATTTTACATAAAATAAGTCCTATAAGTCTACCCTCAAGAGTTGATCAAGGTACAAACGAATAAAATGTTTATATACCACATTTTCAAATATCTATTATTTTCCATTTTACACGATCTTCTAAACGGTTAAAGATAGGACATCGCGGTTTTCACCAGTGGATTTAGCACCTTATTTTACATAAAATAAGTCCTATAAGTCTACTCTCAAGAGTTGATAATGGTACAAACGAATAAAATGTTTATATATCACATTTTCAAATATCTATTATTCTCCATTTTACTCGATCTCCTAAACGGTTAAAGATATCACATCGCGGTTTTCACCAGTGGATTTAGCACCTCATTTTACATAAAATAGGTCCTATAAGTCTACTCTCAAGAGTTGATAAAGGTAAAAACGAATAAAATGTTTATATGTCACATTTTCAAATTTCTATTATTTTCCATTTCACTCGATCTCCTAAACGGTTCAAGATAGGACATCGCGGTTTTCACCAGTGGATTTAGCACCTCATTTTACATAAAATAGGTCCTATTAGTCTACTCTCAAATGTTGATAAAGGTACAAACGAATAAAATGTTTATATATCACATTTTCAAATATCTATTATTCTCCATTTTACTCGATCTCCTAAACGGTTAAAGATTGGACATCGAGGTTTTCACTAGTGGATTTAGCACCTCATTTTACATAAAATAGGTCGTATAAGTCTACTCTCAAGAGTTGATAAAGGTAAAAACGAATAAAATCTTTATATATCACATTTTCAAATATCTATTATTCTCCATTTTACTCAATCTCCTAAACGGTTAAAAATAGGACATCGCGGTTTTTACCAGTGGATTTAGCACCTCATTTTACATAAAATAAGTCCTATAAGTCTACTCTTAAGAGTTGATAAAGGTACAAACAATAAAATGTTTATATATCACATTTTCAAATATCTATTATTCTCCATTTTACTCAATCTCCTAAACGGTTAAAAATAGGACATCGCGGTTTTTACCAGTGGATTTAGCACCTCATTTTACATAAAATAAGTCCTATAAGTCTACTCTTAAGAGTTGATAAAGGTACAAACGAATAAAATGTTTATATACCACATTTTCAAATATCTATTATTCTCCATTTTACCCGATCTCCTAAACGGTTAAAGATACCACATCGCGGTTTTCACCAGTGGATTTAGCACCTCATTTTACATAAAATAGGTCCTATAAGTCTACTCTTAAGAGTTGATAAAGGCACAAACGAATAAAATGTTTATATATCACATTTTAAAATATCTATTATTCTTCATTTCACTCGATCTCCTAAACGGTTAAAGATAGGACATCGCGGTTTTCACCAGTGGATTTAGCACCTCATTTTACATAAAATAGGTCCTATAAGTCTACTCTCAAGAGTTCATAAAGGTACAAACGAATAAAATTTTTGTATATCACATTTTCAAATATCTATTTTTCTCCATTTTACTCGATCTCCTAAACGGTTCAAGATAGGACATCGCGGTTTTCACCAGTGGATTAAGCACCCCTTTTTACATAAAATAAGTCCTATAAGTCTACTCTCAAGAGTTGATAAAGGTACAAACGAATAAAATGTTTAAATATCACATTTTCAAATATCTATTATTTTCTATTTTACTCGATCTCCTAAACGGTTAAAGATAGGACATCGCGGTTTTCACCAGTGGATTCAGCACCTTATTTTACATAAAATAAGTCCTATAAGTCTACTCTTAAGAGTTGATAAAGGTACAAACGATTAAAATGTTTATATATCACATTTTAAAATATCTATTATTCTCCATTTCACTCGATCTCCTAAACGGTTAAAGATAGGACATCGCGGTTTTCACCAGTGGATTTAGCACCTTATTTTACATAAAATAAGTCCTATAAGTCTACCCTCAAGAGTTGATCAAGGTACAAACGAATAAAATGTTTATATACCACATTTTCAAATATCTATTATTTTCCATTTTACACGATCTTCTAAACGGTTAAAGATAGGACATCGCGGTTTTCACCAGTGGATTTAGCACCTTATTTTACATAAAATAAGTCCTATAAGTCTACTCTCAAGAGTTCATAATGGTACAAACGAATAAAATGTTTATATATCACATTTTCAAATATCTATTATTCTCCATTTTACTCGATCTCCTAAACGGTTAAAGATATCACATCGCGGTTTTCACCAGTGGATTTAGCACCTCATTTTACATAAAATAGGTCCTATAAGTCTACTCTCAAGAGTTGATAAAGGTAAAAACGAATAAAATGTTTATATGTCACATTTTCAAATTTCTATTATTTTCCATTTCACTCGATCTCCTAAACGGTTCAAGATAGGACATCGCGGTTTTCACCAGTGGATTTAGCACCTCATTTTACATAAAATAGGTCCTATTAGTCTACTCTCAAATGTTGATAAAGGTACAAACGAATAAAATGTTTATATATCACATTTTCAAATATCTATTATTCTCCATTTTACTCGATCTCCTAAACGGTTAAAGATTGGACATCGAGGTTTTCACTAGTGGATTTAGCACCTCATTTTACATAAAATAGGTCGTATAAGTCTACTCTCAAGAGTTGATAAAGGTAAAAACGAATAAAATCTTTATATATCACATTTTCAAATATCTATTATTCTCCATTTTACTCAATCTCCTAAACGGTTAAAAATAGGACATCGCGGTTTTTACCAGTGGATTTAGCACCTCATTTTACATAAAATAAGTCCTATAAGTCTACTCTTAAGAGTTGATAAAGGTACAAACAATAAAATGTTTATATATCACATTTTCAAATATCTATTATTCTCCATTTTACTCAATCTCCTAAACGGTTAAAAATAGGACATCGCGGTTTTTACCAGTGGATTTAGCACCTCATTTTACATAAAATAAGTCCTATAAGTCTACTCTTAAGAGTTGATAAAGGTACAAACGAATAAAATGTTTATATACCACATTTTCAAATATCTATTATTCTCCATTTTACCCGATCTCCTAAACGGTTAAAGATACCACATCGCGGTTTTCACCAGTGGATTTAGCACCTCATTTTACATAAAATAGGTCCTATAAGTCTACTCTTAAGAGTTGATAAAGGCACAAACGAATAAAATGTTTATATATCACATTTTAAAATATCTATTATTCTTCATTTCACTCGAACTCCTAAACGGTTAAACATAGGACATCGCGGTTTTAACCAGTGGATTTAGCACCTCATTTTACATAAAATAAGTCCTATAAGTCTACTCTCAAAAGTTGATAAAGGTACAAACGAATAAAATGTTTATATATCACATTTTCAAATATCTATTAATATCCATTTTACTCGATCTCCTAAACGGTTAAAGATAGGACGTCGCAGTTTTCACCAGAGGATTTAGTACCTCATTTTACATAAAATAAGACCTATAAGTCTCCTCTCAAGAGTTGATAAAGGTAAAAACTAATAAAATGTTTATATGTCACATTTTCAAATTTCTATTATTTTCCATTTTACTCGATCTTCTAAACGGTTAAAAATAGGACATCGCGGTTTTAACCAGTGGATTTAGCACCTCATTTTACATAAAATAAGTCCTATAAGTCTACTCTCAAAAGTTGATAAAGGTACAAACGAATAAAATGTTTATATATCACATTTTCAAATATCTATTAATATCCATTTTACTCGATCTCCTAAACGGTTAAAGATAGGACATCGCAGTTTGCACCAGAGGATTTAGTACCTCATTTTACATAAAATAAGACCTATAAGTCTCCTCTCAAGAGTTGATAAAGGTACAAACGAATAAAATGTTTATGTATCACATTTTCAAATATCTATTATTCTCCATTTTACTCGATCTCCTAAACGGTTAAAGATATCACATCGCGGCTTTCACAAGTGGATTAAGCACCTCATTTTACATAAAATAGGTCCTATAAGTCTACTCTCAAGGTTTGATAAAGGTAAAAACGAATAAAATGTTTATATATCACATTTTCAAATATCTATTTTTTTCCATTTTACTCGATCTCCTAAACGGTTCAAGATAGGACATCGCGGTTTTCACCAGTGGATTTAGCACCTTATTTTACATTAAATAGGTCCTATAAGTCTACTCTCAAGAGTTGATAAAGGTAAAAACTTATAAAATGTTTATATGTCACATTTTCAAATTTCTATTATTTTCCATTTTACTCGATCTCCTAAACGGTTAAAAATAGGACATCGTGGTTTTCACCAGTGGATTTAGCACCTCATTTTACATAAAATAGGTCCTATAAGTCTACTCTCAAGAGTTGATAAAGGTAAAAACGAATAAAATGTTTATATATCATATTATCAAATATCTATTATTTTCCATTATACTCGATCTCCTAAACGGTTAAAGATAGGACATCGCGGATTTCACCAGTGGATTTATCACCTCATTTTACATTAAATAAGTCCTATAAGTCTACTCTCAAGAGTTGATAAAGGTACAAACGAATAAAATGTTTATATATCACATTTTCAAATATCAATTATTCTCCATTTTACTCCATCTCCTAAACGGTTAAAGATAGGACATGGCGGTTTTCACCAGTGGATTTAGCACCTCATTTTACATAAAATAAGTCCTATAAGTCTACCCTCAAGAGTTGATCAAGGTACAAACGAATAAAATGTTTATATACCACATTTTCAAATATCTATTATTCTCCATTTTACTCGATCTTCTAAACGGTTAAAGATAGGACATCGCGGTTTTCATCAGTGGTTTATGCACCCCATTTTACATAAAATAAGTCCTATAAGTCTTTTCTTAAGAGTTGATAAAGGTACAAACAATAAAATGTTTATTTATCACATTTTCAAACATCTATTATTCTCCATTTTACTCAATCTCCTAAACGGTTAAAGATATCCCATCGCGGTTTTCACAAGTGGATTAAGCACCTCATTTTACATAAAATAGGTCCTATAAGTCTACTCTCAAGGGTTGATAAAGGTAAAAACGAATAAAATGTTTATATATCACATTTTCAAATATCTATTTTTATCCATTTTACTCGATCTCCTAAACGGTTCAAGATAGGACATCGCGGTTTTCACCAGTGGATTTAGCACATCATTTTACATAAAATAGGTCCTATAAGTCTACTCTCAAGAGTTCATAAAGGTACAAACGAATAAAATTTTGTATATCACATTTTCAAATATCTAATATTTTCCATTTTACTCGATCTCCTAAACGGTTAAAGATAGGACATCGCGGTTTTCATCAGTGGATTTAGCACCTCATTTTACATAAAATAAGTCTTATAAGTCGACTCTCAAGAGTTGATAAAGGTAAAAACGAATAAAATGTTTATATATCACATTTTCAAATATCTATTATTCTCCATTTTACTCGATCTCCTAAACGGTTAAAGATATCACATCGCGGTTTTCACCAGTGGATTTAGCACCTCATTTTACATTAAATAGGTCCTATAAGTCTACTCTCAAGAGTTGATAAAGGTAAAAACGAATAAAATGTTTATATGTCACATTTTCAAATTTCTATTATTTTCCATTTTACTCGATCTCCTAAACGGTTAAAAATAGGACATCGTGGTTTTCACCAGTGGATTTAGCACCTCATTTTACATAAAATATGTCCTATAAGTCTACTCTCAAATGTTGATAAAGGTACAAACGAATAAAATGTTTATATATCACATTTACAAATATCTATTATTCTCCATTTTACTCGATCTCCTAAACAATTAAAGATAGGACATCGAGGTTTTCACCAGTGGATTTGGCACCTCATTTTACATAAAATAGGTCCCATAAGTCTACTCTCAAGAGTTGATAAAGGTAAAAACGAATAAGATGTTTATATATCACATTTTCAAATATCTATTTTTATCCATTTTACGCGATCTCCTAAACGGTTCAAGATAGGACATCGCGGTTTTCACCAGTAGATTTAGCACCTCATTTTACATTAAATAGGTCCTATAAGTCTACTCTCAAGAGTTGATAATGGTACAAACGAATAAAATGTTTATATATCACATTTTCAAATATCTATTATTCTCCATTTTAATCGATCTCCTAAACGGTTAAAGATATCACATCGCGGTTTTCACCAGTGGATTTAGCACCTCATTTTACATAAAATAGGTCCTATAAGTCTACTCTCAAGAGTTGATAAAGGTAAAAACGAATAAAATGTTTTTATGTCACATTTTCAAATTTCTATTATTTTCCATTTCACTCGATCTCCTAAACGGTTCAAGATAGGACATCGCGGTTTTCACCAGTGGATTTAGCACCTCATTTTACATAAAATAGGTCCTATAAGTCTACTCTCAAGAGTTGATAAAGGTACAAACGAATAAAATGTTTATATATCACATTTTAAAATATCTATTATTCTTCATTTCACTCGAACTCCTAAACGGTTAAACATAGGACATCGCGGTTTTAACCAGTGGATTTAGCACCTCATTTTACATAAAATAAGTCCTATAAGTCTACTCTTAAGAGTTGATAAAGGCACAAACGAATAAAATGTTTATATATCACATTTTAAAATATCTATTATTCTTCATTTCACTCGAACTCCTAAACGGTTAAACATAGGACATCGCGGTTTTAACCAGTGGATTTAGCACCTCATTTTACATAAAATAAGTCCTATAAGTCTACTCTCAAGAGTTGATAAAAGTACAAACGAATAAAATGTTTATATATCACATTTTCAAATATTCATTATTCTCCATTTTACTCGATCTCCTAAACGGTTAAAGATAGGACATCGCGGTTTTCACCAGTGGATTTAGCACCTCATTTTACATAAAATAGGTCCTATAAGTCTATTCTCAAGAGTTGATAAAGGTAAAAACGAATAAAATGTTTATATATCACATTTTGAAATATCTATTATTCTCAATTTTACTCGATCTCCTAAACGGTTAAAGATATCACATCGCGGTTTACACCAGTGGATTAAGCACCTCATTTTACATAAAATAGGTCCTATAAATCTACTCTCAAGAGTTGATAAAGGTAAAAACGAATAAAATGTATATATATCATATTATCAAATATCTATTATTTTCCATTATACTCGATCTCCTAAACGGTTAAAGATAGGACATCGCGGATTTCACCAGTGGATTTATCATCTCATTTTACATAAAATAAGTCCTATAAGTCTACTCTCAAGAGTTGATAAAGGTACAAACGAATAAAATGTTTATATATCACATTTTCAAATATCAATTATTCTCCATTTTACTCCATCTCCTAAACGGTTAAAGATAGGACATGGCGGTTTTCACCAGTGGATTTAGCACCTCATTTTACATAAAATAAGTCCTATAAGTCTACCCTCAAGAGTTGATCAAGGTACAAACGAATAAAATGTTTATATACCACATTTTCAAATATCTATTATTCTCCATTTTACTCGATCTTCTAAACGGTTAAAGATAGGACATCGCGGTTTTTATCAGTGGATTAAGCACCCCATTTTACATAAAAATAAGTCTACTCTCAAGAGTTGATAAAGGTAAAAACGAATAAAATGTTTATATATCACATTTTCAAATATCTATTTTTCTCCATTTTACTCGATCTCCTAAACGGTTCAAGATAGGACATCGCGGTTTTCACCAGTGGATTTAGCACCTCATTTTACATAAAATAGGTCCTATAAGTCTACTCTCAAGAGTTCATAAAGGTACAAACGAATAAAATTTTTGTATATCACATTTTCAAATATCTATTTTTCTCCATATAACTCGATCTCCTAAACGGTTCAAGATAGGACATCGCGGTTTTCACCAGTGGATTAAGCACCCCTTTTTACATAAAATAAGTCCTATAAGTCTACTCTCAAGAGTTGATAAAGGTACAAACGAATAAAATGTTTAAATATCACATTTTCAAATATCTATTATTTTCTATTTTACTCGATCTCCTAAACGGTTAAAGATAGGACATCGCGGTTTTCACCAGTGGATTCAGCACCTTATTTTACATAAAATAAGTCCTATAAGTCTACTCTTAAGAGTTGATAAAGGTACAAACGATTAAAATGTTTATATATCACATTTTAAAATATCTATTATTCTCCATTTCACTCGATCTCCTAAACGGTTAAAGATAGGACATCGCGGTTTTCACCAGTGGATTTAGCACCTTATTTTACATAAAATAAGTCCTATAAGTCTACCCTCAAGAGTTGATCAAGGTACAAACGAATAAAATGTTTATATACCACATTTTCAAATATCTATTATTTTCCATTTTACACGATCTTCTAAACGGTTAAAGATAGGACATCGCGGTTTTCACCAGTGGATTTAGCACCTTATTTTACATAAAATAAGTCCTATAAGTCTACTCTCAAGAGTTGATAATGGTACAAACGAATAAAATGTTTATATATCACATTTTCAAATATCTATTATTCTCCATTTTACTCGATCTCCTAAACGGTTAAAGATATCACATCGCGGTTTTCACCAGTGGATTTAGCACCTCATTTTACATAAAATAGGTCCTATAAGTCTACTCTCAAGAGTTGATAAAGGTAAAAACGAATAAAATGTTTATATGTCACATTTTCAAATTTCTATTATTTTCCATTTCACTCGATCTCCTAAACGGTTCAAGATAGGACATCGCGGTTTTCACCAGTGGATTTAGCACCTCATTTTACATAAAATAGGTCCTATTAGTCTACTCTCAAATGTTGATAAAGGTACAAACGAATAAAATGTTTATATATCACATTTTCAAATATCTATTATTCTCCATTTTACTCGATCTCCTAAACGGTTAAAGATTGGACATCGAGGTTTTCACTAGTGGATTTAGCACCTCATTTTACATAAAATAGGTCGTATAAGTCTACTCTCAAGAGTTGATAAAGGTAAAAACGAATAAAATCTTTATATATCACATTTTCAAATATCTATTATTCTCCATTTTACTCAATCTCCTAAACGGTTAAAAATAGGACATCGCGGTTTTTACCAGTGGATTTAGCAGCTCATTTTACATAAAATAAGTCCTATAAGTCTACTCTTAAGAGTTGATAAAGGTACAAACAATAAAATGTTTATATATCACATTTTCAAATATCTATTATTCTCCATTTTACTCAATCTCCTAAACGGTTAAAAATAGGACATCGCGGTTTTTACCAGTGGATTTAGCACCTCATTTTACATAAAATAGGTCGTATAAGTCTACTCTTAAGAGTTGATAAAGGTACAAACGAATAAAATGTTTATATACCACATTTTCAAATATCTATTATTCTCCATTTTACCCGATCTCCTAAACGGTTAAAGATACCACATCGCGGTTTTCACCAGTGGATTTAGCACCTCATTTTACATAAAATAGGTCCTATAAGTCTACTCTTAAGAGTTGATAAAGGCACAAACGAATAAAATGTTTATATATCACATTTTAAAATATCTATTATTCTTCATTTCACTCGAACTCCTAAACGGTTAAACATAGGACATCGCGGTTTTAACCAGTGGATTTAGCACCTCATTTTACATAAAATAAGTCCTATAAGTCTACTCTCAAAAGTTGATAAAGGTACAAACGAATAAAATGTTTATATATCACATTTTCAAATATCTATTAATATCCATTTTACTCGATCTCCTAAACGGTTAAAGATAGGACGTCGCAGTTTTCACCAGAGGATTTAGTACCTCATTTTACATAAAATAAGACCTATAAGTCTCCTCTCAAGAGTTGATAAAGGTAAAAACTAATAAAATGTTTATATGTCACATTTTCAAATTTCTATTATTTTCCATTTTACTCGATCTTCTAAACGGTTAAAAATAGGACATCGCGGTTTTAACCAGTGGATTTAGCACCTCATTTTACATAAAATAAGTCCTATAAGTCTACTCTCAAAAGTTGATAAAGGTACAAACGAATAAAATGTTTATATATCACATTTTCAAATATCTATTAATATCCATTTTACTCGATCTCCTAAACGGTTAAAGATAGGACATCGCAGTTTGCACCAGAGGATTTAGTACCTCATTTTACATAAAATAAGACCTATAAGTCTCCTCTCAAGAGTTGATAAAGGTACAAACGAATAAAATGTTTATGTATCACATTTTCAAATATCTATTATTCTCCATTTTACTCGATCTCCTAAACGGTTAAAGATATCACATCGCGGCTTTCACAAGTGGATTAAGCACCTCATTTTACATAAAATAGGTCCTATAAGTCTACTCTCAAGGTTTGATAAAGGTAAAAACGAATAAAATGTTTATATATCACATTTTCAAATATCTATTTTTTTCCATTTTACTCGATCTCCTAAACGGTTCAAGATAGGACATCGCGGTTTTCACCAGTGGATTTAGCACCTTATTTTACATTAAATAGGTCCTATAAGTCTACTCTCAAGAGTTGATAAAGGTAAAAACTTATAAAATGTTTATATGTCACATTTTCAAATTTCTATTATTTTCCATTTTACTCGATCTCCTAAACGGTTAAAAATAGGACATCGTGGTTTTCACCAGTGGATTTAGCACCTCATTTTACATAAAATAGGTCCTATAAGTCTACTCTCAAGAGTTGATAAAGGTAAAAACGAATAAAATGTTTATATATCATATTATCAAATATCTATTATTTTCCATTATACTCGATCTCCTAAACGGTTAAAGATAGGACATCGCGGATTTCACCAGTGGATTTATCACCTCATTTTACATTAAATAAGTCCTATAAGTCTACTCTCAAGAGTTGATAAAGGTACAAACGAATAAAATGTTTATATATCACATTTTCAAATATCAATTATTCTCCATTTTACTCCATCTCCTAAACGGTTAAAGATAGGACATGGCGGTTTTCACCAGTGGATTTAGCACCTCATTTTACATAAAATAAGTCCTATAAGTCTACCCTCAAGAGTTGATCAAGGTACAAACGAATAAAATGTTTATATACCACATTTTCAAATATCTATTATTCTCCATTTTACTCGATCTTCTAAACGGTTAAAGATAGGACATCGCGGTTTTCATCAGTGGTTTATGCACCCCATTTTACATAAAATAAGTCCTATAAGTCTTTTCTTAAGAGTTGATAAAGGTACAAACAATAAAATGTTTATTTATCACATTTTCAAACATCTATTATTCTCCATTTTACTCAATCTCCTAAACGGTTAAAGATATCCCATCGCGGTTTTCACAAGTGGATTAAGCACCTCATTTTACATAAAATAGGTCCTATAAGTCTACTCTCAAGGGTTGATAAAGGTAAAAACGAATAAAATGTTTATATATCACATTTTCAAATATCTATTTTTATCCATTTTACTCGATCTCCTAAACGGTTCAAGATAGGACATCGCGGTTTTCACCAGTTGATTTAGCACATCATTTTACATAAAATAGGTCCTATAAGTCTACTCTCAAGAGTTCATAAAGGTACAAACGAATAAAATTTTGTATATCACATTTTCAAATATCTAATATTTTCCATTTTACTCGATCTCCTAAACGGTTAAAGATAGGACATCGCGGTTTTCATCAGTGGATTTAGCACCTCATTTTACATAAAATAAGTCTTATAAGTCGACTCTCAAGAGTTGATAAAGGTAAAAACGAATAAAATGTTTATATATCACATTTTCAAATATCTATTATTCTCCATTTTACTCGATCTCCTAAACGGTTAAAGATATCACATCGCGGTTTTCACCAGTGGATTTAGCACCTCATTTTACATTAAATAGGTCCTATAAGTCTACTCTCAAGAGTTGATAAAGGTAAAAACGAATAAAATGTTTATATGTCACATTTTCAAATTTCTATTATTTTCCATTTTACTCGATCTCCTAAACGGTTAAAAATAGGACATCGTGGTTTTCACCAGTGGATTTAGCACCTCATTTTACATAAAATATGTCCTATAAGTCTACTCTCAAATGTTGATAAAGGTACAAACGAATAAAATGTTTATATATCACATTTACAAATATCTATTATTCTCCATTTTACTCGATCTCCTAAACAATTAAAGATAGGACATCGAGGTTTTCACCAGTGGATTTGGCACCTCATTTTACATAAAATAGGTCCTATAAGTCTACTCTCAAGAGTTGATAAAGGTAAAAACGAATAAAATGTTTTTATGTCACATTTTCAAATTTCTATTATTTTCCATTTCACTCGATCTCCTAAACGGTTCAAGATAGGACATCGCGGTTTTCACCAGTGGATTTAGCACCTCATTTTACATAAAATAGGTCCTATAAGTCTACTCTCAAATGTTGATAAAGGTACAAACGAATAAAATGTTTATATATCACATTTTCAAATATCTATTATTCTCCATTTTAATCGATCTCCTAAACGGTTAAAGATATCACATCGCGGTTTTCACCAGTGGATTTAGCACCTCATTTTACATAAAATAGGTCCTATAAGTCTACTCTCAAGAGTTGATAAAGGTAAAAACGAATAAAATGTTTTTATGTCACATTTTCAAATTTCTATTATTTTCCATTTCACTCGATCTCCTAAACGGTTCAAGATAGGACATCGCGGTTTTCACCAGTGGATTTAGCACCTCATTTTACATAAAATAGGTCCTATAAGTCTACTCTCAAATGTTGATAAAGGTACAAACGAATAAAATGTTTATATATCACATTTTCAAATATCTATTATTCTCCATTTTACTCGATCTCCTAAACGGTTAAAGATTGGACATCAAAGTTTTCACTAGTGGATTTAGCACCTCATTTTACATAAAATAGGTCCTATAAGTCTACTCTCAAGAGTTGATAAAGGTAAAAACGAATAAAATCTTTATATATCACATTTTCAAATATCTATTATTCTCCATTTTACTCAATCTCCTAAACGATTAAAAATAGGACATCGCGGTTTTTACCAGTGGATTTAGCACCACATTTTACATAAAATAAGTCCTATAAGTCTACTCTTAAGAGTTGATAAAGGTACAAACAATAAAATGTTTATATATCACATTTTCAAATATCTATTATTCTCCATTTTACCCGATCTCCTAAACGGTTAAAGATACCACATCGCGGTTTTCACCAGTGGATTTAGCACCTCATTTTACATAAAATAGGTCCTATAAGTCTACTCTTAAGAGTTGATAAAGGCACAAACGAATAAAATGTTTATATATCACATTTTAAAATATCTATTATTCTTCATTTCACTCGAACTCCTAAACGGTTAAACATAGGACATCGCGGTTTTAACCAGTGGATTTAGCACATCATTTTACATAAAATAGGTCCTATAAGTCTACTCTCAAGAGTTCATAAAGGTACAAACGAATAAAATTTTGTATATCACATTTTCAAATATCTAATATTTTCCATTTTACTCGATCTCCTAAACGGTTAAAGATAGGACATCGCGGTTTTCATCAGTGGATTTAGCACCTCATTTTACATAAAATAAGTCTTATAAGTCGACTCTCAAGAGTTGATAAAGGTAAAAACGAATAAAATGTTTATATATCACATTTTCAAATATCTATTATTCTCCATTTTACTCGATCTCCTAAACGGTTAAAGATATCACATCGCGGTTTTCACCAGTGGATTTAGCACCTCATTTTACATTAAATAGGTCCTATAAGTCTACTCTCAAGAGTTGATAAAGGTAAAAACGAATAAAATGTTTATATGTCACATTTTCAAATTTCTATTATTTTCCATTTTACTCGATCTCCTAAACGGTTAAAAATAGGACATCGTGGTTTTCACCAGTGGATTTAGCACCTCATTTTACATAAAATATGTCCTATAAGTCTACTCTCAAATGTTGATAAAGGTACAAACGAATAAAATGTTTATATATCACATTTACAAATATCTATTATTCTCCATTTTACTCGATCTCCTAAACAATTAAAGATAGGACATCGAGGTTTTCACCAGTGGATTTGGCACCTCATTTTACATAAAATAGGTCCTATAAGTCTACTCTTAAGAGTTGATAAAGGCACAAACGAATAAAATGTTTATATATCACATTTTAAAATATCTATTATTCTTCATTTCACTCGAACTCCTAAACGGTTAAACATAGGACATCGCGGTTTTAACCAGTGGATTTAGCACCTCATTTTACATAAAATAAGTCCTATAAGTCTACTCTCAAAAGTTGATAAAGGTACAAACGAATAAAATGTTTATATATCACATTTTCAAATATCTATTAATATCCATTTTACTCGATCTCCTAAACGGTTAAAGATAGGACATCGCAGTTTGCACCAGAGGATTTAGTACCTCATTTTACATAAAATAAGACCTATAAGTCTCCTCTCAAGAGTTGATAAAGGTACAAACGAATAAAATGTTTATATATCACATTTTCAAATATCTATTATTCTCCAATTTACTCGATCTCCTAATCGGTTAAAGATAGGACATCGCGGTTTTCACCAGTGGATTTAGCACCTCATTTTACATAAAATAAGTCCTATAAGTCTACTCTCACGAGTTGATAAAGGTACAAACGAATAAAATGTTTATGTATCACATTTTCAAATATCTATTATTCTCCATTTTACTCGATCTCCTAAACGGTTAAAGATATCACATCGCAGTTTTCACAAGTGGATTAAGCACCTCATTTTACATAAAATAGGTCCTATAAGTCTACTCTCAAGGGTTGATAAAGGTAAAAACGAATAAAATGTTTATATATCACATTTTCAAATATCTATTTTTCTCCATTTTACTCGATCTCCTAAACGGTTCAAGATAGGACATCGCGGTTTTCACCAGTGGATTTAGCACCTTATTTTACATTAAATAGGTCCTATAAGTCTACTCTCAAGAGTTGATAAAGGTAAAAACTAATAAAATGATTATATGTCACATTTTCAAATTTCTATTATTTTCCATTTTACTCGATCTCCTAAACGGTTAAAAATAGGACATCGTGGTTTTCACCAGTGGATTTAGCACCTCATTTTACATAAAATATGTCTTATAAGTCTACTCTCAAATGTTGATAAAGGTACAAACGAATAAAATGTTTATATATCACATTTACAAATATCTATTATTCTCCATTTTACTCGATCTCCTAAACAATTAAAGATAGGACATCGAGGTTTTCACCAGTGGATTTGGCACCTCATTTTACATAAAATAGGTCCCATAAGTCTACTCTCAAGAGTTGATAAAGGTAAAAACGAATAAAATGTTTATATATCACATTTTCAAATATCTATTTTTATCCATTTTACGCGATCTCCTAAACGGTTCAAGATAGGACATCGCGGTTTTCACCAGTAGATTTAGCACCTCATTTTACATTAAATAGGTCCTATAAGTCTACTCTCAAGAGTTGATAATGGTACAAACGAATAAAATGTTTATATATCACATTTTCAAATATCTATTTTTCTCCATTTTACTCGATCTCCTAAACGGTTTAAGATAGGACATCGCGGATTTCACCAGTGGATTTAGCACCTCATTTTACATAAAATAAGTCCTATAAGTCTACTCTCAAGAGTTGATAAAGGTACAAACGAATAAAATGTTTATGTATCACATTTTCAAATATCTATTATTCTCCATTTTACTCGATCTCCTAAACGGTTAAAAATAGGACATCGTGGTTTTCACCAGTGGATTTAGCACCTCATTTTACATAAAATATGTCCTATAAGTCTACTCTCAAATGTTGATAAAGGTACAAACGAATAAAATGTTTATATATCACATTTACTAATATCTATTATTCTCCATTTTACTCGATCTCCTAAACAATTAAAGATAGGACATCGAGGTTTTCACCAGTGGATTTGGCACCTCATTTTACATAAAATAGGTCCCATAAGTCTACTCTCAAGAGTTGATAAAGGTAAAAACGAATAAAATGTTTATATATCACATTTTCAAATATCTATTTTTATCCATTTTACGCGATCTCCTAAACGGTTAAAGATATCACATCGCGGTTTTCACCAGTGGATTTAGCACCTCATTTTACATAAAATAGGTCCTATAAGTCTACTCTTAAGAGTTGATAAAGGCACAAACGAATAAAATGTTTATATATCACATTTTCAAATATCTATTATTCTCCATTTTACTCGATCTCCTAAACGGTTAAAAATAGGACATCGCGGTTTTCACCAGTGGATTTAGCACCTCATTTTACATAAAATAGGTCCTATAAGTCTACTCTTAAGAGTTGATAAAGGTACAAACGAATAAAATGTTTATATATCACATTTTCAAATATCTATTATTCTCCATTTCACTCGATCTCCTAAACGGTTAAAGATATCACATCGCGGTTTTCACAAGTGGATTAAGCACCTCATTTTATATGAAATAGGTCCTATAAGTCTACTCTCAAGGGTTGATAAAGGTAAAAACGAATAAAATGTTTATATATCACATTTTCAAATATCTGTTATTCTCCATTTTACTCGATCTCCTAAACGGTTAAAGATATCACATCGCGGTTTTCACCAGTGGATTTAGCACCTCATTTTACATAAAATAGGTCCTATAAGTCTACTCTCAAGGGTTGATAAAGGTAAAAACGAATAAAATGTTTATATATCACATTTTCAAATATCTATTATTCTTCATTTCACTCGAACTCCTAAACGGTTAAACATAGGACATCGCGGTTTTAACCAGTGGATTTAGCACCTCATTTTACATAAAATAAGTCCTATAAGTCTACTCTCAAGAGTTGATAAAGGTACAAACGAATAAAATGTTTAAATATCACAATTTCAAATATCAATTATTTTCCATTTTACTCGATCTTCTAAACGGTTAAAGATAGGACATCGCGGTTTTCATCAGTGGATTAAGCACCCCATTTTACATAAAATAAGTCCTATAAGTCTACTCTCAAGAGTGGATAAAGGTAAAAACGAATAAAATGTTTATATATCACATTTTCAAATATCTATTATTCTCCATTTTACTCGATCTCCTAAACGGTTAAAGATAGGACATCGCGGTTTTCACCAGTGGATTTAGAACCTCATTGTACATAAAATAGGTCCTATAAGTCTATTCTCAAGAGTTGATAAAGGTAAAAACGAATAAAATGTTTATATATCACATTTTGAAATATCTTTTATTCTCGATTTTACTCGATCTCCTAAAAGGTTAAAGATATCACATCGCGGTTTTTACCAGTGGATATAGCACCTCATTTTACATAAAATAGGTCCTATAAGTCTACTCTCAAGAGTTGATAAAGGTAAAAACGAATAAAATGTTTATATATCATATTATCAAATATCTATTATTCTCCATTATACTCGATCTCCTAAACGGTTAAAGATAGGACATCGCGGATTTCACCAGTGGATTAATCACCTCATTTTACATTAAATAAGTCCTATAAGTCTACTCTCAAGAGTTGATAAAGGTACAAACGAATAAAATGTTTACATATCACATTTTCAAATATCTATTATTCTCCATTTTACTCGATCTCCTAAACGGTTAAAAATAGGACATCGCGGTTTTTACCAGTGGATTTAGCACCTCATTTTACATAAAATAAGTCCTATAAGTCTACTCTTAAGAGTTGATAAAGGTACAAACAATAAAATGTTTATATATCACATTTTCAAATATCTATTATTCTCCATTTCACTCGAACTCCTAAACGGTTAAACATAGGACATCGCGGTTTTAACCAGTGGATTTAGCACCTCATTTTACATAAAATAAGTCCTATAAGTCTACTCTCAAGAGTTGATAAAGGTACAAACGAATAAAATGTTTAAATATCACAATTTCAAATATCAATTATTTTCCATTTTACTCGATCTTCTAAACGGTTAAAGATAGGACATCGCGGTTTTCATCAGTGGATTAAGCACCTCATTTTACATAAAATAAGTCCTATAAGTCTACTCTTAAGAGTTGATAAAGGTACAAACGAATAAAATGTTTTTTTATCACATTTTCAAATATCTATTATTCTCCATTTTACTCAATCTCCTAAACGGTTAAAAATAGGACATCGCGGTTTTCACCAGTAAATTTAGCACCTCATTTTACATAAAATAAGTCCTATAAGTCTACTCTTAAGAGTTGATAAAGGTACAAACGAATAAAATGTTTATATATCACATTTTCAAATATCTATTATTCTCCATTTTACTCGATCTCCTAAACGGTTAAAGATATCACATCGCGGTTTTCACCAGTGGATTTAGCACCTCATTTTACATAAAATAGGTCCTATAAGTCTACTCTCAAGGGTTGATAAAGGTAAAAACGAATAAAATGTTTATATATCACATTTTCAAATATCTATTATTCTCCATTTTACCCGATCTCCTAAACGGTTAAAGATATCACATCGCGGTTTTCACCAGTGGATTTAGCACCTCATTTTACATAAAATAAGTCCTATAAGTCTACTCTCAAGAGTTGATAAAGGTACAAACGAATAAAATGTTTATGTATCACATTTTCAAATATCTATTATTCTCCATTTTACTCGATCTCCTAAACGGTTAAAGATATCACTTCGCGGTTTTCACAAGTGGATTAAGCACCTCATTTAACATAAAATAGGTCCTATAAGTCTACTCTCAAGGGTTGAAAATGGTACAAACGAATAAAATGTTTATATATCACATTTTCAAATATCTATTTTTCTCCATTTTACTCGATCTCCTAAACGGTTCAAGATAGGACATCGCGGTTTTCACCAGTGGATTTAGCACCTCATTTTACATAAAATAAGTCCTATAAGTCTACTCTTAAGAGTTGATAAAGGTACAAACGAATAAAATGTTTATATATCACATTTTCAAATATCTATTATTCTCCATTTTACTCGATCTCCTAAACGGTTAAAGATATCACATCGCGGTTTTCACAAGTGGATTAAGCACCTCATTTTATATAAAATAGGTCCTATAAGTCTACTCTCAAGGGTTGATAAAGGTAAAAACGAATAAAATGTTTATATATCACATTTTCAAATATCTATTATTCTCCATTTTACTCGATCTCCTAAACGGTTAAAGATATCACATCGCGGTTTTCACCAGTGGATTTAGCACCTCATTTTACATAAAATAGGTCCTATAAGTCTACTCTTAAGGGTTGATAAAGGCACAAACGAATAAAATGTTTATATATCACATTTTAAAATATCTATTATTCTTCATTTCACTCGAACTCCTAAACGGTTAAACATAGGACATCGCGGTTTTAACCAGTGGATTTAGCTCCTCATTTTACATAAAATAAGTCCTATAAGTCTACTCTCAAGAGTTGATAAAGATACAAACGAATAAAATGTTTAAATATCACAATTTCAAATATCAATTATTTTCCATTTTACTCGATCTTCTAAACGGTTAAAGATAGGACATCGCGGTTTTCATCAGTGGATTAAGCACCCCATTTTCCATAAAATAAGTCCTATAAGTCTACTCTCAAGAGTTGATAAAGGTAAAAACGAATAAAATGTTTATATATCACATTTTGAAATATCTATTATTCTCCATTTTACCCGATCTCCTAAACGGTTAAAGATACCACATCGCGGTTTTCACCAGTGGATTAAGCACCTCATTTTACATAAAATAGGTCCTATAAGTCTACTCTTAAGAGTTGATAAAGGCACAAACGAATAAAATGTTTATATATCACATTTTAAAATATCTATTATTCTTCATTTCACTCGAACTCCTAAACGGTTAAACATAGGACATCGCGGTTTTAACCAGTGGATTTAGCACCTCATTTTACATAAAATAAGTCCTATAAGTCTACTCTCAAAAGTTGATAAAGGTACAAACGAATAAAATGTTTATATATCACATTTTCAAATATCTATTAATATCCATTTTACTCGATCTCCTAAACGGTTAAAGATAGGACATCGCAGTTTTCACCAGAGGATTTAGTACCTCATTTTACATAAAATAAGACCTATAAGTCTCCTCTCAAGAGTTGATAAAGGTAAAAACTAATAAAATGTTTATATGTCACATTTTCAAATTTCTATTATTTTCCATTTTACTCGATCTTCTAAACGGTTAAAAATAGGACATCGCGGTTTTAACCAGTGGATTTAGCACCTCATTTTACATAAAATAAGTCCTATAAGTCTACTCTCAAAAGTTGATAAAGGTACAAACGAATAAAATGTTTATATATCACATTTTCAAATATCTATTAATATCCATTTTACTCGATCTCCTAAACGGTTAAAGATAGAACATCGCAGTTTGCACCAGAGGTTTTAGTACCTCATTTTACATAAAATAAGACCTATAAGTCTCCTCTCAAGAGTTGATAAAGGTACAAACGAATAAAATGTTTATATATCACATTTTCAAATATCTATTATTCTCCATTTTACTCGATCTCCTAAACGGTTAAAGATATCACATCGCGGTTTTCACCAGTGGATTTAGCACCTCATTTTACATAAAATAGGTCCTATAAGTCTACTCTTAAGGGTTGATAAAGGCACAAACGAATAAAATGTTTATATATCACATTTTAAAATATCTATTATTCTTCATTTCACTCGAACTCCTAAACGGTTAAACATAGGACATCGCGGTTTTAACCAGTGGATTTAGCACCTCATTTTACATAAAATAAGTCCTATAAGTCTACTCTCAAGAGTTGATAAAGGTACAAACGAATAAAATGTTTAAATATCACAATTTCAAATATCAATTATTTTCCATTTTACTCGATCTTCTAAACGGTTAAAGATAGGACATCGCGGTTTTCATCAGTGGATTAAGCACCCCATTTTCCATAAAATAAGTCCTATAAGTCTACTCTCAAGAGTTGATAAAGGTAAAAACGAATAAAATGTTTATATATCACATTTTGAAATATCTATTATTCTCCATTTTACCCGATCTCCTAAACGGTTAAAGATACCACATCGCGGTTTTCACCAGTGGATTAAGCACCTCATTTTACATAAAATAGGTCCTATAAGCCTACTCTTAAGAGTTGATAAAGGCACAAACGAATAAAATGTTTATATATCACATTTTAAAATATCTATTATTCTTCATTTCACTCGAACTCCTAAACGGTTAAACATAGGACATCGCGGTTTTAACCAGTGGATTTAGCACCTTATTTTACATAAAATAAGTCCTATAAGTCTACTCTCAAAAGTTGATAAAGGTACAAACGAATAAAATGTTTATATATCACATTTTCAAATATCTATTAATATCCATTTTACTCGATCTCCTAAACGGTTAAAGATAGGACATCGCAGTTTTCACCAGAGGATTTAGTACCTCATTTTACATAAAATAAGACCTATAAGTCTCCTCTCAAGAGTTGATAAAGGTAAAAACTAATAAAATGTTTATATGTCACATTTTCAAATTTCTATTATTTTCCATTTTACTCGATCTTCTAAACGGTTAAAAATAGGACATCGCGGTTTTAACCAGTGGATTTAGCACCTCATTTTACATAAAATAAGTCCTATAAGTCTACTCTCAAAAGTTGATAAAGGTACAAACGAATAAAATGTTTATATATCACATTTTCAAATATCTATTAATATCCATTTTACTCGATCTCCTAAACGGTTAAAGATAGAACATCGCAGTTTGCACCAGAGGTTTTAGTACCTCATTTTACATAAAATAAGACCTATAAGTCTCCTCTCAAGAGTTGATAAAGGTACAAACGAATAAAATGTTTATATATCACATTTTCAAATATCTATTATTCTCCACTTTACTCGATCTCCTAATCGGTTAAAGATAGGACATCGCGGTTTTCACCAGTGGATTTAGCACCTCATTTTACATAAAATAAGTCCTATAAGTCTACTCTCAAGAGTTGATAAAGGTACAAACGAATAAAATGTTTATGTATCACATTTTCAAATATCTATTATTCTCCATTTTACTCGATCTCCTAAACGGTTAAAGATATCACATCGCGGTTTTCACAAGTGGATTAAGCACCTCATTTTACATAAAATAGGTCCTATAAGTCTACTCTCAAGGGTTGATAAAGGTAAAAACGAATAAAATGTTTATATATCACATTTTCAAATATCTATTTTTCTCCATTTTACTCGATCTCCTAAACGGTTCAAGATAGGACATCGCGGTTTTCACCAGTGGATTTAGCACCTTATTTTACATTAAATAGGTCCTATAAGTCTACTCTCAAGAGTTGATATAGGTAAAAACTAATAAAATGATTATATGTCACATTTTCAAATTTCTATTATTTTCCATTTTACTCGATCTCCTAAACGGTTAAAAATAGGACATCGTGGTTTTCACCAGTGGATTTAGCACCTCATTTTACATAAAATATGTCCTATAAGTCTACTCTCAAATGTTGATAAAGGTACAAACGAATAAAATGTTTATATATCACATTTACAAATATCTATTATTCTCCATTTTACTCGATCTCCTAAACAATTAAAGATAGGACATCGAGGTTTTCACCAGTGGATTTGGCACCTCATTTTACATAAAATAGGTCCCATAAGTCTACTCTCAAGAGTTGATAAAGGTAAAAACGAATAAAATGTTTATATATCACATTTTCAAATATCTATTTTTATCCATTTTACGCGATCTCCTAAACGGTTCAAGATAGGACATCGCGGTTTTCACCAGTAGATTTAGCACCTCATTTTACATTAAATAGGTCCTATAAGTCTACTCTCAAGAGTTGATAATGGTACAAACGAATAAAATGTTTATATATCACATTTTCAAATATCTATTTTTCTCCATTTTACTCGATCTCCTAAACGGTTTAAGATAGGACATCGCGGATTTCATTAGTGGATTTAGCACCTCATTTTACATAAAATAAGTCCTATAAGTCTACTCTCAAGAGTTGATAATGGTACAAACGAATAAAATGTTTATGTATCACATTTTCAAATATCTATTATTCTCCATTTTACTCGATCTCCTAAACGGTTAAAAATAGGACATCGTGGTTTTCACCAGTGGATTTAGCACCTCATTTTACATAAAATATGTCCTATAAGTCTACTTTCAAATGTTGATAAAGGTACAAACGAATAAAATGTTTATATATCACCTTTACAAATATCTATTATTCTCCATTTTACTCGTTCTCCTAAACAATTAAAGATAGGACATCGAGGTTTTCACCAGTGGATTTGGCACCTCATTTTACATAAAATAGGCATAAAATAGGTCCCATAAGTCTACTCTCAAGAGTTGATAAAGATAAAAACGAATAAAATGTTTATATATCACATTTTCAAATATCTATTTTTATCCATTTTACGCGATCTCCTAAACGGTTCAAGATAGGACATCGCGGTTTTCACCAGTAGATTTAGCACCTCATTTTACATTAAATAGGTCCTATAAGTCTACTCTCAAGAGTTGATAATGGTACAAACGAATAAAATGTTTATATATCACATTTTCAAATATCTATTTTTCTCCATTTTACTCGATCTCCTAAACGGTTCAAGATAGGACATCGCGGATTTCACCAGTGGATTTAGCACCTCATTTTACATAAAATAAGTCCTATAAGTCTTCTCTTAAGAGTTGATAAAGGTACAAACAATAAAATGTTTTTTTATCACATTTTCAAATATCTATTATTCTCCATTTTACTCAATCTCCTAAACGGTTAAAAATAGGACATCGCGGTTTTCACCAGTGGATTTAGCACCTCATTTTACATAAAATAAGTCCTATAAGTCTACTCTTAAGAGTTGATAAAGGTACAAACGAATAAAATGTTTATATATCACATTTTCAAATATCTATTATTCTCCATTTTACTCGATCTCCTAAACGGTTAAAGATATCACATCGCGGTTTTCACAAGTGGATTAAGCACCTCATTTTATATAAAATAGGTCCTATAAGTCTACTCTCAAGGGTTGATAAAGGTAAAAACGAATAAAATGTTTATATATCACATTTTCAAATATCTATTATTCTCCATTTTACTTGATCTCCTAAACGGTTAAAGATATCACATCGCGGTTTTCACCAGTGGATTTAGCACCTCATTTTACATAAAATAGGTCCTATAAGTCTACTCTCAAGGGTTGATAAAGGTAAAAACGAATAAAATGTTTATATATCACATTTTCAAATATCTATTATTCTCCATTTTACCCGATCTCCTAAACGGTTAAAGATATCACATCGCGGTTTTCACCAGTGGATTTAGCACCTCATTTTACATAAAATAGGTCCTATAAGTCTACTCTTAAGAGTTGATAAAGGCACAAACGAATAAAATGTTTATATATCACATTTTAAAATATCTATTATTCTTCATTTCACTCGAACTCCTAAACGGTTAAACATAGGACATCGCGGTTTTAACCAGTGGATTTAGCACCTCATTTTACATAAAATAAGTCCTATAAGTCTACACTCAAGAGTTGATAAAGGTACAAACGAATAAAATGTTTAAATATCACAATTTCAAATATCAATTATTTTCCATTTTACTCGATCTTCTAAACGGTTAAAGATAGGACATCGCGGTTTTCATCAGTGGATTAAGCACCCCATTTTACATAAAATAAGTCCTATAAGTCTACTCTCAAGAGTTGATAAAGGTAAAAACGAATAAAATGTTTATATATCACATTTTCAAATATCTATTATTCTCCATTTTACTCGATCTCCTAAACGGTTAAAGATAGGACATCGCGGTTTTCACCAGTGGATTTAGAACCTCATTGTACATAAAATAGGTCCTATAAGTCTATTCTCAAGAGTTGATAAAGGTAAAAACGAATAAAATGTTTATATATCACATTTTGAAATATCTATTATTCTCCATTTTACCCGATCTCCTAAACGGTTAAAGATACCACATCGCGGTTTTCACCAGTGGATTTAGCACCTCATTTTACATAAAATAGGTCCTATAAGTCTACTCTTAAGAGTTGATAAAGGCACAAACGAATAAAATGTTTATATATCACATTTTAAAATATCTATTATTCTTCATTTCACTCGAACTCCTAAACGGTTAAACATAGGACATCGCGGTTTTAACCAGTGGATTTAGCACCTCATTTTACATAAAATAAGTCCTATAAGTCTACTCTCAAAAGTTGATAAAGGTACAAACGAATAAAATGTTTATATATCACATTTTCAAATATCTATTAATATCCATTTTACTCGATCTCCTAAACGGTTAAAGATAGGACATCGCAGTTTTCACCAGAGAATTTAGTACCTCATTTTACATAAAATAAGACCTATAAGTCTCCTCTCAAGAGTTCAAGAGTTGATAAAGGTAAAAACTAATAAAATGTTTATATGTCACATTTTCAAATTTCTATTATTTTCCATTTTACTCGATCTTCTAAACGGTTAAAAATAGGACATCGCGGTTTTAACCAGTGGATTTAGCACCTCATTTTACATAAAATAAGTCCTATAAGTCTACTCTCAAAAGTTGATAAAGGTACAAACGAATAAAATGTTTATATATCACATTTTCAAATATCTATTAATATCCATTTTACTCGATCTCCTAAACGGTTAAAGATAGAACATCGCAGTTTGCACCAGAGGATTTAGTACCTCATTTTACATAAAATAAGACCTATAAGTCTCCTCTCAAGAGTTGATAAAGGTACAAACGAATAAAATGTTTATATATCACATTTTCAAATATCTATTATTCTCCACTTTACTCGATCTCCTAATCGGTTAAAGATAGGACATCGCGGTTTTCACCAGTGGATTTAGCACCTCATTTTACATAAAATAGGTCCTATAAGTCTACTCTCAAGGGTTGATAAAGGTAAAAACGAATAAAATGTTTATGTATCACATTTTCAAATATCTATTATTCTCCATTTTACTCGATCTCCTAAACGGTTAAAGATATCACATCGCGGTTTTCACAAGTGGATTAAGCACCTCATTTTACATAAAATAGGTCCTATAAGTCTACTCTCAAGGGTTGATAAAGGTAAAAACGAATAAAATGTTTATATATCACATTTTCAAATATCTATTTTTCTCCATTTTACTCGATCTCCTAAACGGTTCAAGATAGGACATCGCGGTTTTCACCAGTGGATTTAGCACCTTATTTTACATTAAATAGGTCCTATAAGTCTACTCTCAAGAGTTGATAAAGGTAAAAACTAATAAAATGATTATATGTCACATTTTCAAATTTCTATTATTTTCCATTTTACTCGATCTCCTAAACGGTTAAAAATAGGACATCGTGGTTTTCACCAGTGGATTTAGCACCTCATTTTACATAAAATATGTCCTATAAGTCTACTCTCAAATGTTGATAAAGGTACAAACGAATAAAATGTTTATATATCACATTTACAAATATCTATTATTCTCCATTTTACTCGATCTCCTAAACAATTAAAGATAGGACATCGAGGTTTTCACCAGTGGATTTGGCACCTCATTTTACATAAAATAGGTCCCATAAGTCTACTCTCAAGAGTTGATAAAGGTAAAAACGAATAAAATGTTTATATATCACATTTTCAAATATTTATTTTTATCCATTTTACGCGATCTCCTAAACGGTTCAAGATAGGACATCGCGGTTTTCACCAGTAGATTTAGCACCTCATTTTACATTAAATAGGTCCTATAAGTCTACTCTCAAGAGTTGATAATGGTACAAACGAATAAAATGTTTATATATCACATTTTCAAATATCTATTTTTCTCCATTTTACTCGATCTCCTAAACGGTTTAAGATAGGACATCGCGGATTTCATTAGTGGATTTAGCACCTCATTTTACATAAAATAAGTCCTATAAGTCTACTCTCAAGAGTTGATAATGGTACAAACGAATAAAATGTTTATGTATCACATTTTCAAATATCTATTATTCTCCATTTTACTCGATCTCCTAAACGGTTAAAAATAGGACATCGTGGTTTTCACCAGTGGATTTAGCACCTCATTTTACATAAAATAGGTCCTATAAGTCTACTCTCAAGGGTTGATAAAGGTAAAAACGAATAAAATGTTTATATATCATATTATCAAATATCTATTATTCTCCATTATACTCGATCTCCTAAACGGTTAAAGATAGGACATCGCGGATTTCACCAGTGGATTAATCACCTCATTTTACATTAAATAAGTCCTATAAGTCTACTCTCAAGAGTTGATAAAGGTACAAACGAATAAAATGTTTATATATCACATTTTCAAATATCTATTATTCTCCACTTTACTCGATCTCCTAATCGGTTAAAGATAGGACATCGCGGTTTTCACCAGTGGATTTAGCACCTCATTTTACATAAAATAGGTCCTATAAGTCTACTCTCAAGGGTTGATAAAGGTAAAAACGAATAAAATGTTTATATATCACATTTTCAAATATCTATTATTCTCCATTTTACTCGATCTCCTAAACGGTTAAAGATAGGACATCGCGGTTTTCACCAGTGGATTTAGAACCTCATTGTACATAAAATAGGTCCTATAAGTCTATTCTCAAGAGTTGATAAAGGTAAAAACGAATAAAATGTTTATATATCACATTTTGAAATATCTTTTATTCTCGATTTTACTCGATCTCCTAAACGGTTAAAGATATCACATCGCGGTTTTTACCAGTGGATATAGCACCTCATTTTACATAAAATAGGTCCTATAAGTCTACTCTCAAGAGTTGATAAAGGTAAAAACGAATAAAATGTTTATATATCATATTATCAAATATCTATTATTCTCCATTATACTCGATCTCCTAAACGGTTAAAGATAGGACATCGCGGATTTCACCAGTGGATTAATCACCTCATTTTACATTAAATAAGTCCTATAAGTCTACTCTCAAGAGTTGATAAAGGTACAAACGAATAAAATGTTTACATATCACATTTTCAAATATCAATTATTCTCCATTTTACTCTATCTCCTAAACGGTTAAAGATAGGACATGGCGGTTTTCACCAGTGGATTTACAACCTCATTTTACATAAAATAAGTCCTATAAGTCTACCCTCAAGAGTTGATAATATTACAAACGAATAAAATGTTTATATATCACATTTTCAAATATCTATTTTTATCCATTTTACGCGATCTCCTAAACGGTTAAAGATAGGACATCGCGGAATTCACCAGTGGATTAATCACCTCATTTTACATTAAATAAGTCCTATAAGTCTACTCTCAAGAGTTGATAAAGGTACAAACGAATAAAATGTTTACATATCACATTTTCAAATATCAATTATTCTCCATTTTACTCTATCTCCTAAACGGTTAAAGATAGGACATGGCGGTTTTCACCAGTGGATTAATCACCTCATTTTACATTAAATAAGTCCAATAAGTCTACTCTCAAGAGTTGATAAAGGTACAAACGAATAAAATGTTTATATATCACATTTTCAAATATCTATTTTTATCCATTTTACGCGATCTCCTAAACGGTTCAAGATAGGACATCGCGGTTTTCACCAGTAGATTTAGCACCTCATTTTACATTAAATAGGTCCTATAAGTCTACTCTCAAGAGTTGATAATGGTACAAACGAATAAAATGTTTATATATCACATTTTCAAATATCTATTTTTCTCCATTTTACTCGATCTCCTAAACGGTTCAAGATAGGACATCGCGGATTTCACCAGTGGATTTAGCACCTCATTTTACATAAAATAAGTCCTATAAGTCTTCTCTTAAGAGTTGATAAAGGTACAAACAATAAAATGTTTTTTTATCACATTTTCAAATATCTATTATTCTCCATTTTACTCAATCTCCCAAACGGTTAAAAATAGGACATCGCGGTTTTCACCAGTGGATTTAGCACCTCATTTTACATAAAATAAGTCCTATAAGTCTACTCTCAAGAGTTGATAAAGGTACAAACGAATAAAATGTTTATGTATCACATTTTCAAATATCTATTATTCTCCATTTTACTCGATCTCCTAAACAGTTAAAGATATCACATCGCGGTTTTCACAAGTGGATTAAGCACCTCATTTTACATAAAATAGGTCCTATAAGTCTACTCTCAAGGGTTGATAAAGGTAAAAACGAATAAAATGTTTATATATCACATTTTCAAATATCTATTTTTCTCCATTTTACTCGATCTCCTAAACGGTTCAAGATAGGACATCGCGGTTTTCACCAGTGGATTTAGCACATCATTTTACATAAAATAGGTCCTATAAGTCTACTATCAAGAGTTCATAAAGGTACAAACGAATAAAATTTTGTATATCACATTTTCAAATATCTAATATTTTCCATTTTACTCGATCTCCTAAACGGTTAAAGATAGGACATCGCGGTTTTCACCAGTGGATTTAGCACATCATTTTACATAAAATAGGTCCTATAAGTCTACTATCAAGAGTTCATAAAGGTACAAACGAATAAAATTTTGTATATCACATTTTCAAATATCTAATATTTTCCATTTTACTCGATCTCCTAAACGGTTAAAGATATCACATCGCGGTTTTCACCAGTGGATTTAGCGCCTTATTTTACATTAAATAGGTCCTATAAGTCTACTCTCAAGAGTTGATAAAGGTAAAAACTAATAAAATGTTTATATGTCACATTTTCAAATTTTTATTATTTTCCATTTTACTCGATCTCCTAAACGGTTAAAAATAGGACATCGTGGTTTTCACCAGTGGATTTAGCACCTCATTTTACATAAAATATGTCCTATAAGTCTACTCTCAAATGTTGATAAAGGTACAAACGAATAAAATGTTTATATATCACATTTACAAATATCTATTATTCTCCATTTTACTCGATCTCCTAAACAATTAAAGATAGGACATCGAGGTTTTCACCAGTGGATTTGGCACCTCATTTTACATAAAATAGGTCCCATAAGTCTACTCTCAAGAGTTGATAAAGGTAAAAACGAATATAATGTTTATATATCACATTTTCAAATATCTATTTTTATCCATTTTACGCGATCTCCTAAACGGTTCAAGATAGGACATCGCGGTTTTCACCAGTAGATTTAGCACCTCATTTTACATTAAATAGGTCCTATAAGTCTACTCTCAAGAGTTGATAATGGTACAAACGAATAAAATGTTTATATATCACATTTTCAAATATCTATTTTTCTCCATTTTACTCGATCTCCTAAACGGTTCAAGATAGGACATCGCGGATTTCACCAGTGGATTTAGCACCTCATTTTACATAAAATAAGTCCTATAAGTCTTCTCTTAAGAGTTGATAAAGGTACAAACAATAAAATGTTTTTTTATCACATTTTCAAATATCTATTATTCTCCATTTTACTCAATCTCCTAAACGGTTAAAAATAGGACATCGCAGTTTTCACCAGTGGATTTAGCACCTCATTTTACATAAAATAAATCCTATAAGTCTACTCTTAAGAGTTGATAAAGGTACAAACGAATAAAATGTTTATATATCACATTTTCAAATATCTATTATTCTCCATTTTACTCGATCTCCTAAACGGTTAAAGATATCACATCGCGGTTTTCACAAGTGGATTAAGCACCTCATTTTATATAAAATAGGTCCTATAAGTCTACTCTCAAGGGTTGATAAAGGTAAAAACGAATAAAATGTTTATATATCACATTTTCAAATATCTATTATTCTCCATTTTACTCGATCTCCTAAACGGTTAAAGATATCACATCGCGGTTTTCACCAGTGGATTTAGCACCTCATTTTACATAAAATAGGTCCTATAAGTCTACTCTCAAGGGTTGATAAAGGTAAAAACGAATAAAATGTTTATATATCACATTTTCAAATATCTATTATTCTCCATTTTACCCGATCTCCTAAACGGTTAAAGATATCACATCGCGGTTTTCACCAGTGGATTTAGCACCTCATTTTACATAAAATAGGTCCTATAAGTCTACTCTTAAGAGTTGATAAAGGCACAAACGAATAAAATGTTTATATATCACATTTTAAAATATCTATTATTCTTCATTTCACTCGAACTCCTAAACGGTTAAACATAGGACATCGCGGTTTTAACCAGTGGATTTAGCACCTCATTTTACATAAAATAAGTCCTATAAGTCTACTCTCAAGAGTTGATAAAGGTACAAACGAATAAAATGTTTAAATATCACAATTTCAAATATCAATTATTTTCCATTTTACTCGATCTTCTAAACGGTTAAAGATAGGACTTCGCGGTTTTCATCAGTGGATTAAGCACCCCATTTTACATAAAATAAGTCCTATAAGTCTACTCTCAAGAGTTGATAAAGGTAAAAACGAATAAAATGTTTATATATCACATTTTCAAATATCTATTATTCTCCATTTTACTCGATCTCCTAAACGGTTAAAGATAGGACATCGCGGTTTTCACCAGTGGATTTAGAACCTCATTGTACATAAAATAGGTCCTATAAGTCTATTCTCAAGAGTTGATAAAGGTAAAAACGAATAAAATGTTTATATATCACATTTTGAAATATCTTTTATTCTCGATTTTACTCGATCTCCTAAACGGTTAAAGATATCACATCGCGGTTTTTACCAGTGGATATAGCACCTCATTTTACATAAAATAGGTTCTATAAGTCTACTCTCAAGAGTTGATAAAGGTAAAAACGAATAAAATGTTTATATATCATATTATCAAATATCTATTATTCTCCATTATACTCGATCTCCTAAACGGTTAAAGATAGGACATCGCGGATTTCACCAGTGGATTAATCACCTCATTTTACATAAAATAAGTCCTATAAGTCTACTCTTAAGAGTTGATAAAGGTACAAACAATAAAATGTTTATATATCACATTTTCAAATATCTATTATTCTCCATTTTACTCAATCTCCTAAACGGTTAAAAATAGGACATCGCGATTTTTACCAGTGGATTTAGCACCTCATTTTACATAAAATAAGTCCTATAAGTCTACTCTTAAGAGTTGATAAAGGTACAAACAATAAAATGTTTATATATCACATTTTCAAATATCTATTATTCTCCATTTTACTCAATCTCCTAAACGGTTAAAAATAGGACATCGCGGTTTTTACCAGTGGATTAAGCACCTCATTTTACATAAAATAAGTAATATAAGTCTACTCTTAAGAGTTGATAAAGGTACAAACGAATAAAATGTTTATATATCACATTTTCAAATATCTATTATTCTTCATTTCACTCGAACTCCTAAACGGTTAAACATAGGACATCGCGGTTTTAACCAGTGGATTTAGCACCTCATTTTACATAAAATAAGTCCTATAAGTCTACACTCAAGAGTTGATAAAGGTACAAACGAATAAAATGTTTAAATATCACAATTTCAAATATCAATTATTTTCCATTTTACTCGATCTTCTAAACGGTTAAAGATAGGACATCGCGGTTTTCATCAGTGGATTAAGCACCCCATTTTACATAAAATAAGTCCTATAAGTCTACTCTCAAGAGTTGATAAAGGTAAAAACGAATAAAATGTTTATATATCACATTTTCAAATATCTATTATTCTCCATTTTACTCGATCTCCTAAACGGTTAAAGATAGGACATCGCGGTTTTCACCAGTGGATTTAGAACCTCATTGTACATAAAATAGGTCCTATAAGTCTATTCTCAAGAGTTGATAAAGGTAAAAACGAATAAAATGTTTATATATCACATTTTGAAATATCTATTATTCTCCATTTTACCCGATCTCCTAAACGGTTAAAGATACCACATCGCGGTTTTCACCAGTGGATTTAGCACCTCATTTTACATAAAATAGGTCCTATAAGTCTACTCTTAAGAGTTGATAAAGGCACAAACGAATAAAATGTTTATATATCACATTTTAAAATATCTATTATTCTTCATTTCACTCGAACTCCTAAACGGTTAAACATAGGACATCGCGGTTTTAACCAGTGGATTTAGCACCTCATTTTACATAAAATAAGTCCTATAAGTCTACTCTCAAAAGTTGATAAAGGTACAAACGAATAAAATGTTTATATATCACATTTTCAAATTTCTATTATTCTCCATTTTACTCCATCTCCTAAACGGTTAAAGATAGGACATCGCGGTTTTCACCAGTGGATTTAGCACCTCATTTTACATAAAATAAATCCTATAAGTCTACTCTCAAGAGTTGATAAAGGTACAAACGAATAAAATTTTTATATATCACATTTTCAAATATCTATTATTCTCAATTTTACTCGATCTCCTAAACGGTTAAAGATAGGACATCGCGGTTTTTACCAGTAAATTTAGCACCTCATTTTTTATAAAATAGGTCCTATAAGTCTACTCTCAAGAGTTGATAAAGGTACAAACGAATAAAATGTTTATGTATCACATTTTCAAATATCTATTATTATCCATTTTACTCGATCTCCTAAACGGTTAAAGATATCACATCGCGGTTTTCACAAGTGGATTTAGCACCTCATTTTACATAAAATAGGTCCTATAAGTCTACTCTTAAGAGTTGATAAAGGCACAAACGAATAAAATGTTTATATATCACATTTTCAAATATCTATTTTTATCCATTTTACGCGATCTCCTAAACGGTTCAAGATAGGACATCGCGGTTTTCACCAGTAGATTTAGCACCTCATTTTACATTAAATAGGTCCTATAAGTCTACTCTCAAGAGTTGATAATGGTACAAACGAATAAAATGTTTATATATCACATTTTCAAATATCTATTTTTCTCCATTTTACTCGATCTCCTAAACGGTTCAAGATAGGACATCGCGGATTTCACCAGTGGATTAAGCACCTCATTTTACGTAGAATAAGTCCTATAAGTCTTCTCTTAAGAGTTGATAAATGTACAAACAATAAAATGTTTATTTATCACATTTTCAAATATCTATTATTCTCCATTTTACTCAATCTCCTAAACGGTTAAAAATAGGACATCGCGGTTTTCACCAGTGGATTTAGCACCTCATTTTACATAAAATAAGTCCTATAAGTCTACTCTTAAGAGTTGATAAAGGTACAAACGAATAAAATGTTTATATATCACATTTTCAAATATCTATTATTCTCCATTTTACTCGATCTCCTAAACGGTTAAAGATATCACATCGCGGTTTTCACAAGTGGATTAAGCACCTCATTTTACATAAAATAGGTCCTATAAGTCTACTCTCAAGGGTTGATAAAGGTAAAAACGAAGAAAATGTTTATATATCACATTTTCAAATATCTATTATTCTCCATTTTACTCGATCTCCTAAACGGTTAAAGATATCACATCGCGGTTTTCACCAGTGGATTTAGCACCTCATTTTACATAAAATAGGTCCTATAAGTCTACTCTCAAAAGTTGATAAAGGTACAAACGAATAAAATGTTTATATATCACATTTTCAAATATCTATTAATATCCATTTTACTCGATCTCCTAAACGGTTGAAGATAGGACATCGCGAATTTTACCAGTGGATTTAGCACCTCATTTTACATAAAATAAGTCCTATAAGTCTACTCTTAAGAGTTGATAAAGATACAAACAATAAAATGTTTATATATCACATTTTCAAATATCTATTATTCTCTATTTTACTCAATCTCCTAAACGGTTAAAAATAGGACATCGCGAATTTTACCAGTGGATTTAGCACCTCATTTTACATAAAATAAGTCCTATAAGTCTACTCTTAAGAGTTGATAAAGGTACAAACAATAAAATGTTTATATATCACATTTTCAAATATCTATTATTCTCCATTTTACTCAATCTCCTAAACGGTTAAAAATAGGACATCGCGGTTTTTAACAGTGGATTTAGCACCTCATTTTACATAAAATAAGTCCTATAAGTCTACTCTTAAGAGTTGATAAAGGTACAAACGAATAAAATGTTTATATATCACATTTTCAAATATCTATTATTCTCCATTTTACTCGATCTCCTAAACGGTTCAAGATAGGACATCGCGGATTTCACCAGTGGATTAAGCACCTCATTTTACGTAGAATAAGTCCTATAAGTCTTCTCTTAAGAGTTGATAAATGTACAAACAATAAAATGTTTATTTATCACATTTTCAAATATCTATTATTCTCCATTTTACTCAATCTCCTAAACGGTTAAAAATAGGACATCGCGGTTTTCACCAGTGGATTTAGCACCTCATTTTACATAAAATAAGTCCTATAAGTCTACTCTTAAGAGTTGATAAAGGTACAAACGAATAAAATGTTTATATATCACATTTTCAAATATCTATTTTTCTCCATTTTACTCGATCTCCTAAACGGTTGAAGATAGGACATCGCGGTTTTCACCAGTGGATTTAGCACCACATTTTACATAAAGTAAGTCCTATAAGTCTACTTTAAGAGTACACAAAGGTACAAAAGAATAAAATGTTTATATATCACATTTTCAAATATCTATTTTTCTCCATTTTACTCGATCTCCTAAACGGTTCAAGATAGGACACCGCGGTTTTCACCAGTGGATTTAGCACCTCATTTTACATAAAGTAAGTCCTATAAGTCTAATCTTAAGAGTTGATAAATGTACAAACGAATATAATGTTTATATATCACATTATCAAATATCTATTAATATCCATTTTACTCGATCTCCTAAACGGTTAAAGATAGGACATCGCGGTTTTCTTCAGTGGATTTAGCACCTCATTTTACATAAAATAAGTCTTATAAGTCTACTCTCAAGAGTTGATAAAGGTACAAACGAATAAAATTTTTATATATCACATTTTCAAATATCTATTATTCTCAATTTTACTTGATCTCCTAAACGTTTAAAGATAGGACATCGCGGTTTTTACCAGTGGATTAAGCACCTCATTTTACTTAAAATAAGTCCTATAAGTCTACCCTCAAGAGTTGATCAAGGTACAAACGAATAGAATGTTTATATATCACATTTTCAAATATCTATTATTCTCCATTTTACTCGATCTCCTTAACGGTTAAAGATAGGACATCGCGGTTTTCACCAGTGGATTTAGCACCTCATTTTACATAAAATATGTCCTATAAGTCTACTCTCATGGGTTGATAAAGGTACAAACAAATAAAATGTTTATATATCACATTTTCAAATATTCATTATTCCCCATTTTACTCGATCTCCTAAACGGTTAAAGATAGGACATCGCGGTTTTTACCAGTGGATTTAGCACCTCATTTTACATAAAATATGTCCTAAAAGTCTACTCTCAAAAGTTGATAAAGGTACAAACGAATAAAATGTTTATATATCACATTTTCAAATATCTATTAATATCCTCTTTACTCGATCTCCTAAACGGTTAAAGATAGGACATCGCGGTTTTCTCCAAAGGATTTAGTACCTCATTTTACATAAAATAAGTCCTATAAGTCTACTCTCAAGAGTTGATAAAGGTACAAACTAATAAATTGTTTATATATCACATTATCACATTTTCAAATATCTATTATTCTCCATTTTACTCGATCTCCTAAACGGTTAAAGATAGGACATCGCGGTTTTTACCAGTGGATTTAGCACCTCATTTTACATAAATTAAGTACTATAAGTCTACTCTCAAGAGTTGATAAAGATACAAACGAATAAAATGTTTATATATCACATTATCAAATATCTATTATTCTCCATTTTACTCGATCTCCAAAACGGTTAAAGATAGGACATCGCGGTTTTTACCAGTGGATTTAGCACCTCATTTTACATAAAATAGGTCCTATAAGTCTATCCTCAAGAGTTGATCAAGGTACAAACGAATAAAATGTTTATATATCACATTTTCAAATACTCATTATTCTCCATTTTACTCGATCTCCTAAACGGTTAAAGATAGGACATCGCGGTTTTCACCAGTGGATTTAGCACATTATTTTACATAAAATAAGTCCTATAAGTCTACTCTTAAGAGTTGATAAAGGTACAAACGAATAAAATGTTTATATATCACATTTTCAAATATCTATTTTTCTCCATTTTACTCGATCTCCTAAACGGTTGAAGATAGGACATCGCGGTTTTCACCAGTGGATTTAGCACCACATTTTACATAAAGTAAGTCCTATAAGTCTACTTTAAGAGTTGATAAAGGTACAAACGAATAAAATGTTTATATATCACATTTTCAAATATCTATTTTTCTCCATTTTACTCGATCTCCTAAACGGTTCAAGATAGGACACCGCGGTTTTCACCAGTGGATTTAGCACCTCATTTTACATAAAGTAAGTCCTATAAGTCTACTCTTAAGAGTTGATAAATGTAAAAACGAATATAATGTTTATATATCACATTATCAAATATCTATTAATATCCATTTTACTCGATCTCCTAAACGGTTAAAGATAGGACATCGCGGTTTTCACCAGTGGATTTAGCACCTCATTTTACATAAAATAAGTCTTATAAGTCTACTCTCAAGAGTTGATAAAGGTACAAACGAATAAAATTTTTATATATCACATTTTCAAATATCTATTATTCTCAATTTTACTTGATCTCCTAAACGTTTAAAGATAGGACATCGCGGTTTTTACCAGTGGATTATGCACCTCATTTTACTTAAAATAAGTCCTATAAGTCTACCCTCAAGAGTTGATCAAGGTACAAACGAATAGAATGTTTATATATCACATTTTCAAATATCTATTATTCTCCATTTTACTCGATCTCCCTAACGGTTACAGATAGGACATCGCGGTTTTCACCAGTGGATTTAGCACCTCATTTTACATAAAATATGTCCTATAAGTCTACTCTCATGGGTTGATAAAGGTACAAACAAATAAAATGTTTATATATCACATTATCAAATATCTATTATTCTCCATTTTACTCGATCTCCTTAACGGTTAAAGATAGGACATCGCGGTTCTCACCAGTGGATTTAGCACCTCATTTTACATAAAATATGTCCTATAAGTCTACTCTCAAGGGTTGATAAAGGTACAAACAAATAAAATGTTTTAATATCACATTTTCAAATATTCATTATTCCCCATTTTACTCGATCTCCTAAACGGTTAAAGATAGGACATCGCGGTTTTTACCAGTGGATTTAGCACCTCATTTTACATAAAATATGTCCTAAAAGTCTACTCTTAAGAGTTGATAAAGGTACAAACGAATAAAATGTTTATATATCACATTATCAAATATCTATTGTTCTCCATTTTACTCGATCTCCAAAACGGTTAAAGATAGGACATCGCGGTTTTCACCAGTGGATTTAGCACCTCATTTTACATAAAATAAGTCCTATAAGTCTACTCTCAAGAGTTGATAAAGATACAAACGAATAAAATGTTTATATATCACATTTTCAAATATCTATTTTTCTCCATTTAACTCGATCTCCTAAACGGTTCAAGATAGGACATCGCGGTTTTCACCAGTGGATTTAGCACCTCATTTTACATAAAATAAGTCCTATAAGTCTACTCTTAAGAGTTGATAAAGGTACAAACGAATAAAATGTTTATATATCACATTTTCAAATATCTATTATTCACCATTTTACTCGATCTATTAAAGGGTTAAAGATAGTACATCGCGGTTTTCACCAGTGGATTTAGCACCTCATTTTACATAAAATAAGTCCTATGAGTCTACTCTCAAGAGTTGATAAAGGTACAAACGAATAAAATGTTTATATATCACATTTTCAAATTTCTATTATTCTCCATTTTACTCGATCTCCTAAACGGTTAATGATAGGACATCGCGGTTTTCACCAGTGGATTTAGCACCTCATTTTACATAAAATAAGTCCTATAAGTCTACTCTCAAGAATTGATAAAGGTACAAACGAATAAAATGTTTATATATCACGTTTTTAAATATCTATTATTCTCCATTTTACTCGATCTTCTAAACGGTTAAAGATAGGACATCGCGGTTTTAACCAGTGGTTTTAGCACCTCATTTTACATAAAATAAGTCCTATAAGTCTACTCTTAAGAGTTGATAAAGGTACAAACGAATGAAATGTTTATATATCACATTTTCAAATATCTGTTATTCACCATTTTACTCGATCTATTAAAGGGTTAAAGATAGTACATCGCGGTTTTCAATAGTGGATTTAGCACCTCATTTTACATAAAATATGTCCTATAAGTCTACTCTCAAGGGTTGATAAAGGTACAAACGAATAAAATGTTTATATATCACATTTTCAAATATCTATTTTTCTCCATTTTACTCGATCTCCTAAACGGTTCAAGATAGGACAACGCGGCTTTTACCAGTGGATTTAGCACCTCATATTACATAAAATAGGTCCTATAAGTCTACTCTCAAGAGTTAATAAAGGTACAAACGAATAAAATGTTTATATATCACATTTTCAAATATCTATTTTTATCCATTTTACTCGATCTCCTAAACGGTTCAAGATAGGACATCGCGGTTTTCACCAGTGGATTAAGCACCTCATTTTACATAAAATAAGTCCTATATGTCTACTCTCAAGAGTTGATAAAGGTAAAAACGAATAAAATGTTTATATATCACATTTTCAAATATCTATTATTCTCCATTTTACTCGATCTCCTAAACGGTTAAAGATAGGACATCGCGGTTTTCACCAGTAGATTTAGCACCTCATTTTACATGAAATAAGTCTTATAAGTCTACTCTCAAGAGTTGATAAAGGTACAAACGAATAAAATGTTTTTTATATCACATTATCAAATATCTATTTTTCTCCATTTTACTCGATCTCCTAAACGGTTGAAGATAGGACATCGCGGTTTTCACCAGTGGATTTAGCACCACATTTTACATAAAGTAAGTCCTATAAGTCTACTCTCAAGAATTGATAAAGGTACAAACGAATAAAATGTTTATATATCACGTTTTTAAATATCTATTATTCTCCATTTTACTTGATCTCCTAAACGTTTAAAGATAGCACATCGCGGTTTTTACCAGTGGATTAACCACCTCATTTTACTTAAAATAAGTCCTATAAGTCTACTCTTAAGAGTTGATAAAGGTACAAACGAATAAAATGTTTTTTATATCACATTATCAAATATCTATTTTTCTCCATTTTACTCGATCTCCTAAACGGTTGAAGATAGGACATCGCGGTTTTCACCAGTGGATTTAGCACCACATTTTACATAAAGTAAGTCCTATAAGTCTACTCTCAAGAGTTGATAAAGGTACAAACGAATAAAATTTTTATATATCACATTTTCAAATATCTATTATTCTCAATTTTACTTGATCTCCTAAACGTTTAAAGATAGGACATCGCGGTTTTTACCAGTGGATTAAGCACCTCATTTTACTTAAAATAAGTCCTATAAGTCTACCCTCAAGAGTTGATCAAGGTACAAACGAATAGAATGTTTATATATCACATTTTCAAATATCTATTATTCTCCATTTTACTCGATCTCCTTAACGGTTAAAGATAGGACATCGCGGTTTTCACCAGTGGATTTAGCACCTCATTTTACATAAAATATGTCCTATAAGTCTACTCTCATGGGTTGATAAAGGTACAAACAAATAAAATGTTTATATATCACATTATCAAATATCTATTATTCTCCATTTTACTCGATCTCCTTAACGGTTAAAGATAGTACATCGCGGTTTTCACCAGTGGATTTAGCACCTCATTTTACATAAAATAAGTCCTATGAGTCTACTCTCAAGAGTTGATAAAGGTACAAACGAATAAAATGTTTATATATCACATTTTCAAATTTCTATTATTCTCCATTTTACTCGATCTCCTAAACGGTTAATGATAGGACATCGCGGTTTTCACCAGTGGATTTAGCACCTCATTTTACATAAAATAAGTCCTATAAGTCTACTCTCAAGAATTGATAAAGGTACAAACGAATAAAATGTTTATATATCACGTTTTTAAATATCTATTTTTCTCCATTTTACTCGATCTCCTAAACGGTTCAAGATAGGACAACGCGGCTTTTACCAGTGGATTTAGCACCTCATTTTACATAAAATAGGTCCTATAAGTCTACTCTCAAGAGTTGATAAAGGTACAAACGAATAAAATGTTTATATATCACATTTTCAAATATCTATTTTTATCCATTTTACTCGATCTCCTAAACGGTTCAAGATAGGACATCGCGGTTTTCACCAGTGGATTAAGCACCTCATTTTACATAAAATAAGTCCTATATGTCTACTCTCAAGAGTTGATAAAGGTAAAAACGGATAAAATGTTTATATATCACATTTTCAAATATCTATTATTCTCCATTTTACTCGATCTCCTAAACGGTTAAAGATAGGACATCGCGGTTTTCACCAGTAGATTTAGCACCTCATTTTACATGAAATAAGTCTTATAAGTCTACTCTCAAGAGTTGATAAAGGTACAAACGAATAAAATGTTTTTTATATCACATTATCAAATATCTATTTTTCTCCATTTTACTCGATCTCCTAAACGGTTGAAGATAAGACATCGCGGTTTTCACTAGTGGATTTAGCACCACATTTTACATAAAGTAAGTCCTATAAGTCTACTCTCAAGAATTGATAAAGGTACAAACGAATAAAATGTTTATATATCACGTTTTTAAATATCTATTATTCTCCATTTTACTCGATCTTCTAAACGGTTAAAGATAGGACATCGCGGTTTTCACCAGTGGATTTAGCACATTATTTTACATAAAATAAGTCCTATAAGTCTACTCTTAAGAGTTGATAAAGGTACAAACGAATAAAATGTTTATATATCACATTTTCAAATATCTATTTTTCTCCATTTTACTCGATCTCCTAAACGGTTGAAGATAGGACATCGCGGTTTTCACCAGTGGATTTAGCACCACATTTTACATAAAGTAAGTCCTATAAGTCTACTTTAAGAGTTGATAAAGGTACAAACGAATAAAATGTTTATATATCACATTTTCAAATATCTATTTTTCTCCATTTTACTCGATCTCCTAAACGGTTCAAGATAGGACATCGCGGTTTTCACCAGTGGATTTAGCACCTCATTTTACATAAAATAAGTCTTATAAGTCTACTCTCAAGAGTTGATAAAGGTACAAACGAATAAAATTTTTATATATCACATTTTCAAATATCTATTATTCTCAATTTTACTTGATCTCCTAAACGTTTAAAGATAGGACATCGCGGTTTTTACCAGTGGATTAAGCACCTCATTTTACTTAAAATAAGTCCTATAAGTCTACCCTCAAGAGTTGATCAAGGTACAAACGAATAGAATGTTTATATATCACATTTTCAAATATCTATTATTCTCCATTTTACTCGATCTCCTTAACGGTTAAAGATAGGACATAGCGGTTTTCACCAGTGGATTTAGCACCTCATTTTACATAAAATATGTCTTATAAGTCTACTCTCATGGGTTGATAAAGGTACAAACAAATAAAATGTTTATATATCACATTATCAAATATCTATTATTCTCTATTTTACTCGATCTTCTTAACGGTTAAAGATAGGACATCGCGGTTTTCACCAGTGGATTTAGCACCTCATTTTACATAAAATATGTCCTATAAGTCTACTCTCAAGGGTTGATAAAGGTACAAACAAATAAAATGTTTATATATCACATTTTCAAATATTCATTATTCCCCATTTTACTCGATCTCCTAAACGGTTAAAGATAGAACATCGCGGTTTTTACCAGTGGATTTAGCACCTCATTTTACATAAAATATGTCCTAAAAGTCTACTCTCAAAAGTTGATAAAGGTACAAACGAATAAAATGTTTATATATCACATTTTCAAATATCTATTAATATCCTCTTTACTCGATCTCCTAAACGGTTAAAGATAGGACATCGCGGTTTTTACCAGTGGATTTAGCACCTCATTTTACATAAATTAAGTACTATAAGTCTACTCTCAAGAGTTGATAAAGATACAAACGAATAAAATGTTTATATATCACATTATCAAATATCTATTATTCTCCATTTTACTCGATCTCCAAAACGGTTAAAGATAGGACATCGCGGTTTTCACCAGTGGATTTAGCACCTCATTTTACATAAAATAGGTCCTATAAGTCTACCCTCAAGAGTTGATCAAGGTACAAACGAATAAAATGTTTATATATCACATTTTCAAATACTCATTATTCTCCATTTTACTCGATCTCCTAAACGGTTAAAGATAGGACATCGCGGTTTTCACCAGTGGATTTAGCACATTATTTTACATAAAATAAGTCCTATAAGTCTACTCTTAAGAGTTGATAAAGGTACAAACGAATAAAATGTTTATATATCACATTTTCAAATATCTATTTTTCTCCATTTTACTCGATCTCCTAAACGGTTGAAGATAGGACATCGCGGTTTTCACCAGTGGATTTAGCACCACATTTTACATAAAGTAAGTCCTATAAGTCTACTTTAAGAGTTGATAAAGGTACAAACGAATAAAATGTTTATATATCACATTTTCAAATATCTATTTTTCTCCATTTTACTCGATCTCCTAAACGGTTCAAGATAGGACACCGCGGTTTTCACCAGTGGATTTAGCACCTCATTTTACATAAAGTAAGTCCTATAAGTCTACTCTTAAGAGTTGATAAATGTACAAACGAATATAATGTTTATATATCACATTATCAAATATCTATTAATATCCATTTTACTCGATCTCCTAAACGGTTAAAGATAGGACATCGCGGTTTTCACCAGTGGATTTAGCACCTCATTTTACATAAAATAAGTCTTATAAGTCTACTCTCAAGAGTTGATAAAGGTACAAACGAATAAAATTTTTATATATCACATTTTCAAATATCTATTATTCTCAATTTTACTTGATCTCCTAAACGTTTAAAGATAGGACATCGCGGTTTTTACCAGTGGATTATGCACCTCATTTTACTTAAAATAAGTCCTATAAGTCTACCCTCAAGAGTTGATCAAGGTACAAACGAATAGAATGTTTATATATCACATTTTCAAATATCTATTATTCTCCATTTTACTCGATCTCCTTAACGGTTAAAGATAGGACATCGCGGTTTTCACCAGTGGATTTAGCACCTCATTTTACATAAAATATGTCCTATAAGTCTACTCTCAAGAGTTGATAAAGGTACAAACGAATAAAATGTTTATATATCACATTTTCAAATTTCTATTATTCTCCATTTTACTCGATCTCCTAAACGGTTAATGATAGGACATCGCGGTTTTCACCAGTGGATTTAGCACCTCATTTTACATAAAATAAGTCCTATAAGTCTACTCTCAAGAATTGATAAAGGTACAAACGAATAAAATGTTTATATATCACGTTTTTAAATATCTATTTTTCTCCATTTTACTCGATCTCCTAAACGGTTCAAGATAGGACAACGCGGCTTTTACCAGTGGATTTAGCACCTCATTTTACATAAAATAGGTCCTATAAGTCTACTCTCAAGAGTTGATAAAGGTACAAACGAATAAAATGTTTATATATCACATTTTCAAATATCTATTTTTATCCATTTTACTCGATCTCCTAAACGGTTCAAGATAGGACATCGCGGTTTTCACCAGTGGATTAAGCACCTCATTTTACATAAAATAAGTCCTATATGTCTACTCTCAAGAGTTGATAAAGGTAAAAACGAATAAAATGTTTATATATCACATTTTCAAATATCTATTATTCTCCATTTTACTCGATCTCCTAAACGGTTAAAGATAGGACATCGCGGTTTTCACCAGTAGATTTAGCACCTCATTTTACATGAAATAAGTCTTATAAGTCTACTCTCAAGAGTTGATAAAGGTACAAACGAATAAAATGTTTTTTATATCACATTATCAAATATCTATTTTTCTCCATTTTACTCGATCTCCTAAACGGTTGAAGATAAGACATCGCGGTTTTCACCAGTGGATTTAGCACCACATTTTACATAAAGTAAGTCCTATAAGTCTACTCTCAAGAATTGATAAAGGTACAAACGAATAAAATGTTTATATATCACGTTTTTAAATATCTATTATTCTCCATTTTACTCGATCTTCTAAACGGTTAAAGATAGGACATCGCGGTTTTCACCAGTGGATTTAGCACATTATTTTACATAAAATAAGTCCTATAAGTCTACTCTTAAGAGTTGATAAAGGTACAAACGAATAAAATGTTTATATATCACATTTTCAAATATCTATTTTTCTCCATTTTACTCGATCTCCTAAACGGTTGAAGATAGGACATCGCGGTTTTCACCAGTGGATTTAGCACCACATTTTACATAAAGTAAGTCCTATAAGTCTACTTTAAGAGTTGATAAAGGTACAAACGAATAAAATGTTTATATATCACATTTTCAAATATCTATTTTTCTCCATTTTACTCGATCTCCTAAACGGTTCAAGATAGGACACCGCGGTTTTCACCAGTGGATTTAGCACCTCATTTTGCATAAAGTAAGTCCTATAAGTCTACTCTTAAGAGTTGATTAATGTACAAACGAATATAATGTTTATATATCACATTATCAAATATCTATTAATATCCATTTTACTCGATCTCCTAAACGGTTAAAGATAGGACATCGCGGTTTTCACCAGTGGATTTAGCACCTCATTTTACATAAAATAAGTCTTATAAGTCTACTCTCAAGAGTTGATAAAGGTACAAACGAATAAAATTTTTATATATCACATTTTCAAATATCTATTATTCTCAATTTTACTTGATCTCCTAAACGTTTAAAGATAGGACATCGCGGTTTTTACCAGTGGATTAAGCACCTCATTTTACTTAAAATAAGTCCTATAAGTCTACCCTCAAGAGTTGATCAAGGTACAAACGAATAGAATGTTTATATATCACATTTTCAAATATCTATTATTCTCCATTTTACTCGATCTCCTTAACGGTTAAAGATAGGACATAGCGGTTTTCACCAGTGGATTTAGCACCTCATTTTACATAAAATATGTCTTATAAGTCTACTCTCATGGGTTGATAAAGGTACAAACAAATAAAATGTTTATATATCACATTATCAAATATCTATTATTCTCTATTTTACTCGATCTTCTTAACGGTTAAAGATAGGACATCGCGGTTTTCACCAGTGGATTTAGCACCTCATTTTACATAAAATATGTCCTATAAGTCTACTCTCAAGGGTTGATAAAGGTACAAACAAATAAAATGTTTATATATCACATTTTCAAATATTCATTATTCCCCATTTTACTCGATCTCCTAAACGGTTAAAGATAGAACATCGCGGTTTTTACCAGTGGATTTAGCACCTCATTTTACATAAAATATGTCCTAAAAGTCTACTCTCAAAAGTTGATAAAGGTACAAACGAATAAAATGTTTATATATCACATTTTCAAATATCTATTAATATCCTCTTTACTCGATCTCCTAAACGGTTAAAGATAGGACATCGCGGTTTTTACCAGTGGATTTAGCACCTCATTTTACATAAATTAAGTACTATAAGTCTACTCTCAAGAGTTGATAAAGATACAAACGAATAAAATGTTTATATATCACATTATCAAATATCTATTATTCTCCATTTTACTCGATCTCCAAAACGGTTAAAGATAGGACATCGCGGTTTTCACCAGTGGATTTAGCACCTCATTTTACATAAAATAGGTCCTATAAGTCTACCCTCAAGAGTTGATCAAGGTACAAACGAATAAAATGTTTATATATCACATTTTCAAATACTCATTATTCTCCATTTTACTCGATCTCCTAAACGGTTAAAGATAGGACATCGCGGTTTTCACCAGTGGATTTAGCACATTATTTTACATAAAATAAGTCCTATAAGTCTACTCTTAAGAGTTGATAAAGGTACAAACGAATAAAATGTTTATATATCACATTTTCAAATATCTATTTTTCTCCATTTTACTCGATCTCCTAAACGGTTGAAGATAGGACATCGCGGTTTTCACCAGTGGATTTAGCACCACATTTTACATAAAGTAAGTCCTATAAGTCTACTTTAAGAGTTGATAAAGGTACAAACGAATAAAATGTTTATATATCACATTTTCAAATATCTATTTTTCTCCATTTTACTCGATCTCCTAAACGGTTCAAGATAGGACACCGCGGTTTTCACCAGTGGATTTAGCACCTCATTTTACATAAAGTAAGTCCTATAAGTCTACTCTTAAGAGTTGATAAATGTACAAACGAATATAATGTTTATATATCACATTATCAAATATCTATTAATATCCATTTTACTCGATCTCCTAAACGGTTAAAGATAGGACATCGCGGTTTTCACCAGTGGATTTAGCACCTCATTTTACATAAAATAAGTCTTATAAGTCTACTCTCAAGAGTTGATAAAGGTACAAACGAATAAAATTTTTATATATCACATTTTCAAATATCTATTATTCTCAATTTTCCTTGATCTCCTAAACGTTTAAAGATAGGACATCGCGGTTTTTACCAGTGGATTATGCACCTCATTTTACTTAAAATAAGTCCTATAAGTCTACCCTCAAGAGTTGATCAAGGTACAAACGAATAGAATGTTTATATATCACATTTTCAAATATCTATTATTCTCCATTTTACTCGATCTCCTTAACGGTTAAAGATAGGACATCGCGGTTTTCACCAGTGGATTTAGCACCTCATTTTACATAAAATATGTCCTATAAGTCTACTCTCATGGGTTGATAAAGGTACAAACAAATAAAATGTTTATATATCACATTATCAAATATCTATTATTCTCCATTTTACTCGATCTCCTTAACGGTTAAAGATAGGACATCGCGGTTTTCACTTGTGGATTTAGCACCTCATTTTACATAAGATAAGTCCTATAAGTCTACTCTCAAGAGTTGATAAAGGTACAAACAAATAAAATGTTTATATATCACATTTTCAAATATCTATTAATATCCTCTTTACTCGATCTCCTAAACGGTTAAAGATAGGACATCGCGGTTTTCACTTGTGGATTTAGCACCTCATTTTACATGAAATAGGTCCTATAAGTCTACTCTCAAGGGTTGATAAAGGTACAAACGAGTAAAATGTTTATATATCACATTATCAAATTTCTATTTTTCTCAATTTTACTCTATCTCCTAAACGGTTAGAGATAGGACAATGAGGTTTAAACCAGTGGATTTAGCACCTCATTTTACATAAATTAAGACCTAAACGTTTATTCTTAAGAGTTGATAATGGTACAAACGAATAAAATGTTTATATATGACATCTTAGAATTTATATTTTTTCAATTTCACTCTATCTCCTAAACGATTAGAGATAGGACATTGCGGTTTTAACCAGTGGTATTAGCTCCTCATTTTATATAAAAATTGTTACATAAAAACTGTCATTCGTGACATCTGTCATCCTAGACAGCTGTCACTCTTGACATTTGTCATCCTTGACAGCTATCATTTTTGACATCTGTCATTCTTGACAGCTGTCACTCTTGACATTTGTCAACCTTGACAGCTATCATTTTTGACATCTGTCATTCTTGACAGCTGTCATTCTTGACAACTGTCACTCTTGACATCTGTCATTCTTGACATCTGTTATCCTTGACATCTGTCATTTTTGACATCTGTCATCTTTGACATCTGTCATTCTTGACATCTGACATTTTTTCCATCTGTCATATTTTGACATTTGTCATTTTTTGACATTTGTCATTTATTGACATCTCTCATTTTTTGACAGCTGTCTTTCTTGTCAGCTCATTTTTTTCAATTTTACTCTATCGCCATAACGGATTGAGATAGAACATTGGGGTTTCAACCAGTGGATTCAGCACCATATTTAAGATAGGATTAGTAATATATGGCCATTGTTAAGAGTTGATAAAGGTACAAACGAATAAAATATTAATATATCACATTTTCTAATTCCTATTTTCCTCAATTTTACTTTATCTCCTAAACGGTTAGAGATTGGACATTGCGGTTTAAACCAGTGGATTAAGCACCTCATTTTACGTAAAATGAGTCCTATACGTTCATTCTTAGGAGTTGATAATGGTACAAACGAATAAAATGTTTATATATCACATTCTCAAATTTCTATTTTTCTCAATTTTACTCTATCTCCTAAACGGTTAGAGATAGGACATTGCGGTTTTAACCAGTGGTTTTAGCACCTCATTTTACATAAAATAAGTCCTATAAGTCTACTCTCAAGATTTGATAAAGGTGCAAAGGAATGAAATGTTTATATATCACATTTTCAAATATCTATTATTCACCATTTTACTCGATCTATTAAAGGGTTAAAGATAGTACATCGCGGTTTTCACCAGTGGATTTAGCACCTCATTTTACATAAAATAAGTCCTATGAGTCTACTCTCAAGAGTTGATAAAGGTACAAACGAATAAAATGTTTATATATCACATTTTCAAATTTCTATTATTCTCCATTTTACTCGATCTCCTAAACGGTTAATGATAGGACATCGCGGTTTTCACCAGTGGATTTAGCACCTCATTTTACATAAAATAAGTCCTATAAGTCTACTCCCAAGAATTGATAAAGGTACAAACGAATAAAATGTTTATATATCACGTTTTTAAATATCTATTATTCTCCATTTTACTCGATCTTCTAAACGGTTAAAGATAGGACATCGCGGTTTTAACCAGTGGTTTTAGCACCTCATTTTACATAAAATAAGTCCTATAAGTCTACTCTTAAGAGTTGATAAAGGTACAAACGAATGAAATGTTTATATATCACATTTTCAAATATCTATTATTCACCATTTTACTCGATCTATTAAAGGGTTAAAGATAGTACATCGCGGTTTTCAATAGTGGATTTAGCACCTCATTTTACATAAAATATGTCCTATAAGTCTACTCTCAAGGGTTGATAAAGGTACAAACGAATAAAATGTTTATATATCACATTTTCAAATATCTATTTTTATCCATTTTACTCGATCTCCTAAACGGTTCAAGATAGGACATCGCGGTTTTCACCAGTGGATTAAGCACCTAATTTTACATAAAATAAGTCCTATATGTCTACTCTCAAGAGTTGATAAAGGTAAAAACGAATAAAATGTTTATATATCACATTTTCAAATATCTATTATTCTCCATTTTACTCGATCTCCTAAACGGTTAAAGATAGGACATCGCGGTTTTCACCAGTAGATTTAGCACCTCATTTTACATGAAATAAGTCTTATAAGTCTACTCTCAAGAGTTGATAAAGGTACAAACGAATAAAATGTTTTTTATATCACATTATCAAATATCTATTATTCTCCATTTTACTCGATCTCCTAAACGGATAAAGATAGGACATCGCGGTTTTAACCAGTGGATTTAGCACCTCATTTTACATAAAATAAGTCCTATATGTCTACTCTCAAGAGTTGATAAAGGTAAAAACGAATGAAATGTTTATATATCACATTTTCAAATATCTATTATTCTTTATTTTACTCGATCTCCTAAACGGTTAAAGATAGGACATCGCGGTTTTCACCAGTAGATTTAGCACCTCATTTTACATAAAATAGGTCCTATAAGTCTACTCTCAAGAGTTGATAAAGGTAAAAACGAATAAAATGTTTATATATCACATTTTCAATTATCTAATATTCTCCATTTTACTCGATCTCCTAAACGGTTAAAGATAGGACATCGCGGTTTTCACCAGTAGATTTAGCACCTCATTTTACATGAAATAAGTCTTATAAGTCTACTCTCAAGAGTTGATAAAGGTACAAACGAATAAAATGTTTTTTATATCACATTATCAAATATCTATTATTCTCCATTTTACTCGATCTCCTAAACGGATAAAGATAGGACATCGCGGTTTTAACCAGTGGATTTAGCACCTCATTTTACATAAAATAAGTCCTATATGTCTACTCTCAAGAGTTGATAAAGGTAAAAACGAATGAAATGTTTATATATCACATTTTCAAATATCTATTATTCTCCATTTTACTCGATCTCCTAAACGGTTAAAGATAGGACATCGCGGTTTTCACCAGTAGATTTAGCACCTCATTTTACATAAAATAGGTCCTATAAGTCTACTCTCAAGAGTTGATAAAGGTAAAAACGAATAAAATGTTTATATATCACATTTTCAATTATCTAATATTCTCCATTTTACTCGATCTCCTAAACGGATAAAGATAGGACATCGCGGTTTTAACCAGTGGATTTAGCACCTCAATTTACATAAAATAGGTCCTATAAGTCTACTCTCAAGAGTTGATAAAGGTAAAAACGAATAAAATGTTTATATATCACATTTTCAAATATCTCTTTTTCTCAATTTTACTCGATCTCCTAAACGGTTCAAGATAGGACATCGCGGTTTTTACCAGTGGATGTAGCACCTCATTTTACATAAAATATGTCTAATAAGTCTACTCTCAAGAGTTGATAAAGGTACAAACGAACAAAATATTTATATATCACATGTTCAAATATCTATTATTCTACATTTTACTCGATCTCCTAAACGGTTCAAGATAGGACATCGGGGTTTTCACCAGTGGATTTAGCACCTCATTTTACATAAAATAAGTCCTATAAGTCTACTCTCAAGAGTTGATCAAGGTACAAACGAACAAAATGTTTATATATCACATTTTCAAATATCTATTATTCTCCATTTTACTCGATCTCCTTAACGGTTAAAGATAGGACATCGCGGTTTTCACTTGTGGATTTAGCACCTCATTTTACATAAGATAAGTCCTATAAGTCTACTCTCAAGAGTTGATAAAGGTACAAACAAATAAAATGTTTATATATCACATTTTCAAATATCTATTAATATCCTCTTTACTCGATCTCCTAAACGGTTAAAGATAGGACATCGCGGTTTTCACTTGTGGATTTAGCACCTCATTTTACATGAAATAGGTCCTATATGTCTACTCTCAAGGGTTGATAAAGGTACAAACAAATAAAATGTTTATATATCACATTTTCAAATATCTATTAATATCCTCTTTACTCGATCTCCTAAACGGTTCAAGATAGGACATCGGGGTTTTCACCAGTGGATTTAGCACCTCATTTTACATAAAATAAGTCCTATAAGTCTACTCTCAAGAGTTGATAAAGGTAAAAACGAATAAAATTTTTATATATCACATTTTCAAATATCTATTATTCTCCATTTTACTCGATCTCCTGTAATAGTACAAACCCCGGTATATTATAAAATTATAATAAAGTAAACCATGATTGTACTGGACCAAGTTCAGGGAAAGTAGACCACCTAAAAGAAATAAAATGAGCCATTAGTCTATGCGACTAAGTGAGCACAAATAAACTATAACTTATTTAAAACGTAATGTTTTAACAAGTAACAGAACTTAATAAGTTATTAAGTATAAAATAAATGATTTTCAATCTACCAGTATCCTAATTGTGTCATCCATTAGCGTCCTAGTGGGTTGTCAGTTAATACTAACAATAAACAAATCTCCGTTAAGGATCATTGTAATTAAAATTAACCAATACAGGTCCCTTTGTGCGAGACTTGCTGTAAGGTAAATATAAAAGATTTTGTGTATAATAACACAATTACACAGTTCCAAATAGAAACTAATGTAATAAAAGTTTGCATCTGGATTCCAATAGATTGTCAATCAATAAGTATATCAAATATACTTATTTATATTGAATCAATAAAGTGTCTAATGATTAAATTTAAAATATTGAATAAAATGTTCTGCAACTGTTAAACATTCAAATCGCGAATGTAATAACAAAATATATTGTGAACTTAAAATCAATATTAAATATGATTGCAATCAATAAATTATAAATTAGATTACTCAAAAATTTGTACTCACCAAAGTAACAAATTAAAACAATATATATTCAACACTTCGTATAGCTTCGAATATGGTATTCGCACCACTAAAGTCGTCACACAAATGCGTCTAACATTTAGTGCGTTTCTTAAAAACATCCAACAAGCAAAAGTGCAGTTACGACAAATTTCAGCAACCTTGAAATAATTTCAAGTGAACATCTGAAAGAACTATGTACTAAAAAGTACATAGACCCTATTCTATTCCTTTACACTCCTAAACGGTAAAAGATAGGACATCGCGGTTTTCATCAGTGGATTAAGCACCCTATTTTACATAAAATAAGTCCTATAAGTCTACTCTCAAGAGTTGATAAAGTTAAAAACGAATAAAATGTTTATATATCACATTTTCAAATATCTATTATTCTCCATTTTACTCCATCTGCTAAACGGTTAAAGATAGGACATCGCGGTTTTCACCAGTGGATTTAGCACCTCATTTTACATAAAATAAGTCCTATAAGTCTACCCTCAAGAGTTGATCAAGGTACAAGCGAATAAAATGTTAATATATCACATTTTCAAATATCTATTATTCTCCATTTTACTCGATCTCCTAAACTGTTAAAGATATCACATCGCGGTTTTCACCAGTGGATTTAGCACCTCATTTTACATAAAATAGGTCCTATAAGTCTACTCTCAAGAGTTGATAAAGGTAAAAAACGAATAAAATGTTTATATGTCACATTTTCAAATTTCTATTATTCTCCATTTTACTCGATCTCCTAAACGGTTAAAGATAGGACATCGCGGTTTTCACCAGTGGATTTAGCACCTCATTTTACATAAAATAGGTCCTATAAGTCTACCCTCAAGAGTTGATCAAGGAACAAACGAATAAAATGTTTATATATCACATTTTCAAATTTCTATTATATTCCATTTTACTCGATCTCCAAAACGGTAAAAGATAGGACATCGCGGTTTTTACCAGTGGATTTAGCACCTAATTTTACATAAAATAGGTCCTATAAGTCTACTCTCAAGAGTTGATAAAGGTAAAAAACGAATAAAATGTATATATATCACATTTTCAAATAACTATTTTTCTCCATTTTACTCGATCTCCTAAACGGTTTAAGAAAGGACATCGCGGTTTTCACCAGTGGATTTAGCACCTCATTTTACATAAAATAGGTCCTATAAGTCTACCCTCAAGAGTTAATAAAGGTACAAACGAATAAAATGTTTATATATCACATTTTCAAATATCTATTATTCTCCATTTCACTCGATCTCCTAAACGGTTAAAGATAGGACATCGCGGTTTTCACCAGTGGATTTAGCACCTCATTTTACTTAAAATAAGTCTTATATGTCTACTCTCAAGAGTTGATAAAGGTACAAACGAATAAAATGTTTATATATCACATTTTCAAATATCTATTATTTTCTATTTTACTCGATCTCCTAAACGGTTATAGATAGGACATCGCGGTTTTCACCAGTGGATTTAGCACCTTATTTTACATAAAATAAGTCCTATAAGTCTACTCTTAAGAGTTGATAAAGGTACAAACGAATAAAATGTTTATATATCACATTTTAAAATATCTATTATTCTCCATTTTACTCGATCTCCTAAACGGTAAAAGATAGGACATCGCGGTTTTCACCAGTGGATTAAGCACCTCATTTTACATAAAATATGTCCTATAAGTCTACCCTCAAGGGTTGATAAAGGTACAAACGAATAAAATGTTTATATATCACATTTTCAAATATCGATTATTCTCCATTTTACTCGATCTCCTAAACGGTTAAAGATAGGACATCGCGGTTTTCACCAGTGGATTTAGCACCTCAATTTACATAAAATATGTCCTATAAGTCTACTCTCAAGGGTTGATAAAGGTACAAACGATTAAAATGTTTATATATCACATTTTCAAATATCGATTATTCTCCATTTTACTCGATCTCCTAAACGGTTGAAGATAGGACATCGCGGTTTTCACCAGTGGATTAAGAACCTCATTTTACATAAAATAGGTCCTATAAGTCTACTCTCAAGAGTTGATCAAGGTAAAAACGAATAAAATGTTTATATATCATATTTTCAAATATCTATTATTCTCCATTTTACTCTATCTCCTAGACGGTTAAAGATATCACATCGCGGTTTTCACCAGTATATTTAGCACCTCATTTTACATAAAATAGGTCCTATAAGTCTACTCTCAAGAGTTGATCAAGGTACAAACGAATAAAATGTTTATATATCACATTTTCAAATATCTATTATTTTCTATTTTACTCGATCTCCTAAACGGTTATAGATAGGACATTGCGGTTTTCACCAGTGGATTTAGCACCTTATTTTACATAAAATAAGTCCTATAAGTCTACTCTTAAGAGTTGATAAAGGAAAAAACGAATAAAATGTTTATATATCACATTTTAAAATATCTATTATTCTCCATTTCACTCGATCTCCTAAACGGTTAAAGATAGGACATCGCGGTTTTCACCAGTGGATTTAGCACCTCATTTTACATAAAATATGTCCTATAAGTCTACTCTCAAGGGTTGATAAAGGTACAAACGAATAAAATGTTTATATATCACATTTTCAAATATCGATTATTCTCCATTTTACTCGATCTCCTAAACGGTTAAAGATAGGACATCGCGGTTTTCATCAGTGGATTTAGCACCTTATTTTACATAAAATAAGTCCTATAAGTCTACTCTTAAGAGTTGATAAAGGTACAAACGAATAAAATGTTTATATATCACATTTTAAAATATCTATTATTCTCCATTTTACTCGATCTCCTAAACGGTAAAAGATAGGACATCGCGGTTTTCACCAGTGGATTAAGCACCTCATTTTACATAAAATATGTCCTATAAGTCTACTCTCAAGGGTTGATAAAGGTACAAACGAATAAAATGTTTATATATCACATTTTCAAATATCGATTATTCTCCATTTTACTCGATCTCCTAAACGGTTAAAGATAGGACATCGCGGTTTTCACCAGTGGATTTAGCACCTCATTTTACATAAAATATGTCCTATAAGTCTACTCTCAAGGGTTGATCAAGGTAAAAACGAATAAAATGTTTATATATCATATTTTCAAATATCTATTATTCTCCATTTTACTCTATCTCCTAGACGGTTAAAGATATCACATCGCGGTTTTCACCAGTATATTTAGCACCTCATTTTACATAAAATAGGTCCTATAAGTCTACTCTCAAGAGTTGATCAAGGTACAAACGAATAAAATGTTTATATATCACATTTTCAAATATCTATTATTTTCTATTTTACTCGATCTCCTAAACGGTTATAGATAGGACATTGCGGTTTTCACCAGTGGATTTAGCACCTTATTTTACATAAAATAAGTCCTATAAGTCTACTCTTAAGAGTTGATAAAGGAAAAAACGAATAAAATGTTTATATATCACATTTTAAAATATCTATTATTCTCCATTTCACTCGATCTCCTAAACGGTTAAAGATAGGACATCGCGGTTTTCACCAGTGGATTTAGCACCTCATTTTACATAAAATATGTCCTATAAGTCTACTCTCAAGGGTTGATAAAGGTACAAACGAATAAAATGTTTATATATCACATTTTCAAATATCGATTATTCTCCATTTTACTCGATCTCCTAAACGGTTAAAGATAGGACATCGCGGTTTTCATCAGTGGATTTAGCACCTCATTTTACATAAAATATGTCCTATAAGTCTACTCTCAAGGTTTGATAAAGGAAAAAACGAATAAAATGTTTATATATCACATTGTAAAATATCTATTATTCTCCATATTACTCGATCTCCTAAACGGTAAAAGATAGGACATCGCGGTCTTCACCAGTGGATTAAGCACCTCATTTTACATAAAATAAGTCCTATAAGTCTACTCTCAAGAGTTGATAAAGGTACAAACGAATAAAATGTTTATATATCACATTTTCTCTCCATTTTACTCGATCTCCTATACGGTTAAAGATAGGACATCGCGGTTATCACCAGTGGATTTAGCACCTCGTTTTACATAAAATACGTCCTATAAGTCTACTCTCAAGTGTTGATAAAGGTACAAACGAATAAAATGTTTATATATCACATTTTCTCTCCATTTTACTCGATCTCCTAAACGGTTAAAGATAGGACATCGCGGTTTTCACCAGTGGATTTAGCACCTCATTTTACATAAAATAGGTCCTATAAGTCTACTCTCAAAAGTTGATAAAGGTACAAACGAATAAAATGTTTATATATCACATTTTCAGATATCTATTATTTTCTATTTTACTCGATCTCCTAAACGGTTATAGATAGGACATTGCGGTTTTCACCAGTGGATTTAGCACCTTATTTTACATAAAATAAGTATTATAAGTCTACTCTTAAGAGTTGATAAAGGAAAAAACGAATAAAATGTTTATATATCACATTTTAAAATATCTATTATTCTCCATTTCACTCGATCTCCTATACGGTTAAAGATAGGACATCGCGGTTTTCACCAGTGGATTTAGCACCTCATTTTACTTAAAATAAGTCTTATATGTCTACTCTCAAGAGTTGATAAAGGAACAAACGAATAAAATGTTTATATATCCCATTGTCAAATATCTATTATTCTCCATTTTACTCGATCTCCTAAACGGTTAAAGATAGGACATCGCGGTTTACACCAGTGGATTTAGCACCTTATTTTACATAAAATAAGTCCTATAAGTCTACTCTTAAGAGTTGATAAAGGTACAAACGAATAAAATGTTTATATATCACATTTTAAAATATCTATTATTCTCCATTTCACTCGATCTCCTAAACGGTTAAAGATAGGACATCCCGGTTTTCATCAGTGGATTTAGCACCTCATTTTACATAAAATATGTCCTATAAGTCTACTCTCAAGGTTTGATAAAGGTACAAACGAATAAAATGTTTATATATCACATTTTCAAATATCGATTATTCTCCATATTACTCGATCTCCTAAACGGTAAAAGATAGGACATCGCGGTTTTCACCAGTGGATTAAGCACCTCATTTTACATAAAATAAGTCCTATAAGTCTACTTTTAAGAGTTCATAAAGGTACAAACGAATAAAATTTTTATATATCACATTTTCAAATATCTATTATTTCCCATTTTACTCGATCTCCTAAACGGTTATAGATAGGACATCGCGGTTTTCACCAGTGGATTTAGCACCTTATTTTACATAAAATAAGTCCTATAAGTCTACTCTTAAGAGTTGATAAAGGAAAAAACGAATAAAATGTTTATATATCACATTTTAAAATATCTATTATTCTCCATTTCACTCGATCTCCTAAACGGTTAAAGATAGGACATCGCGGTTTTCACCAGTGGATTTAGCACCTCATTTTACATAAAATATGTCCTATAAGTCTACTCTCAAGGGTTGATAAAGGTACAAACGAATAAAATGTTTATATATCACATTTTCAAATATCGATTATTCTCCATTTTACTCGATCTCCTAAACTGTTAAAGATATCACATCGCGGTTTTCACCAGTGGATTTAGCACCTCATTTTACATAAAATAGGTCCTATAAGTCTACTCTCAAGAGTTGATAAAGGTAAAAAACGAATAAAATGTTTATATGTCACATTTTCAAATTTCTATTATTCTCCATTTTACTCGATCTCCTAAACGGTTAAAGATAGGACATCGCGGATTTCACCAGTGGATTTAGCACCTCATTTTACATAAAATAGGTCCTATAAGTCTACCCTCAAGAGTTGATCAAGGAACAAACGAATAAAATGTTTATATATCACATTTTCAAATTTCTATTATATTCCATTTTACTCGATCTCCAAAACGGTAAAAGATAGGACATCGCGGTTTTTACCAGTGGATTTAGCACCTCATTTTACATAAAATAGGTCCTATAAGTCTACTCTCAAGAGTTGATAAAGGTAAAAAACGAATAAAATGTATATATATCACATTTTCAAATAACTATTTTTCTCCATTTTACTCGATCTCCTAAACGGTTTAAGAAAGGACATCGCGGTTTTCACCAGTGGATTTAGCACCTCATTTTACATAAAATAGGTCCTATAAGTCTACCCTCAAGAGTTAATAAAGGTACAAACGAATAAAATGTTTATATATCACATTTTCAAATATCTATTATTCTCCATTTCACTCGATCTCCTAAACGGTTAAAGATAGGACATCGCGGTTTTCACCAGTGGATTTAGCACCTCATTTTACTTAAAATAAGTCTTATATGTCTACTCTCAAGAGTTGATAAAGGTACAAACGAATAAAATGTTTATATATCACATTTTCAAATATCTATTATTTTCTATTTTACTCGATCTCCTAAACGGTTATAGATAGGACATCGCGGTTTTCACCAGTGGATTTAGCACCTTATTTTACATAAAATAAGTCCTATAAGTCTACTCTTAAGAGTTGATAAAGGTACAAACGAATAAAATGTTTATATATCACATTTTAAAATATCTATTATTCTCCATTTTACTCGATCTCCTAAACGGTAAAAGATAGGACATCGCGGATTTCACCAGTGGATTAAGCACCTCATTTTACATAAAATATGTCCTATAAGTCTACCCTCAAGGGTTGATAAAGGTACAAACGAATAAAATGTTTATATATCACATTTTCAAATATCGATTATTCTCCATTTTACTCGATCTCCTAAACGGTTAAAGATAGGACATCGCGGTTTTCACCAGTGGATTTAGCACCTCAATTTACATAAAATATGTCCTATAAGTCTACTCTCAAGGGTTGATAAAGGTACAAACGATTAAAATGTTTATATATCACATTTTCAAATATCGATTATTCTCCATTTTACTCGATCTCCTAAACGGTTAAAGATAGGACATCGCGGTTTTCACCAGTGGATTAAGAACCTCATTTTACATAAAATAGGTCCTATAAGTCTACTCTCAAGAGTTGATCAAGGTAAAAACGAATAAAATGTTTATATATCATATTTTCAAATATCTATTATTCTCCATTTTACTCTATCTCCTAGACGGTTAAAGATATCACATCGCGGTTTTCACCAGCATATTTAGCACCTCATTTTACATAAAATAGGTCCTATAAGTCTACTCTCAAGAGTTGATCAAGGTACAAACGAATAAAATGTTTATATATCACATTTTCAAATATCTATTATTTTCTATTTTACTCGATCTCCTAAACGGTTATAGATAGGACATTGCGGTTTTCACCAGTGGATTTAGCACCTTATTTTACATAAAATAAGTCCTATAAGTCTACTCTTAAGAGTTGATAAAGGAAAAAACGAATAAAATGTTTATATATCACATTTTAAAATATCTATTATTCTCCATTTCACTCGATCTCCTAAACGGTTAAAGATAGGACATCGCGGTTTTCACCAGTGGATTTAGCACCTCATTTTACATAAAATATGTCCTATAAGTCTACTCTCAAGGGTTGATAAAGGTACAAACGAATAAAATGTTTATATATCACATTTTCAAATATCGATTATTCTCCATTTTACTCGATCTCCTAAACGGT
>OZ005757.1:11924917-12057581 GCA_963930825.1 Silvanus unidentatus | reverse complement strand
TTAACCGTTTAGGAGATGGAGTAAAATATAGAATAATAGATATTTGAAAATGTGATATATAAACATTTTATTCGTTTGTACCTTTATCAACTCTTGAGAGTAGACTTATAGGACTTATTTTATGTAAAATGAGGTGCTAAATCCACTCGTGAAAACCGCGATGTCCTATCTTTAACCGTTGAGGAGATCGAGTAAAATAGAAAATAATAGATATTTGAAAATGTGATATATAAACATTTATTCGTTTGTACCTTTATCAACTCTTGAGAGTAGACTTATAGGACTTATTTTCTGTAAAATAAGGTGCTAAAACCACTGGTGAAAACCGTGATGTCCTATTTTTAACCGTTTAGGAGATCGAGTAAAATGGAGAATAATAGATATTTGAATATGTGATATATAAACATTTTATTCGTTTGTACCTTTATCAACTCTTAAGAGTAGACTTATAGGACTTATTTTATGTAAAATGAGGTGCTAAATCCACTGGTGAAAACCGCGATGTCCTATTTTTAACCGTTTAGGAGATCGAGTAAAATGTAGAATAATAGATATTTGAAAATGTGATATATAAACATTTTATTCGTTTGTACCTTTATCAACTCTTGAGAGCAGACTTATAAGACTTATTTCATGTAAAATGAGGTGCTAAATCTACTGGTGAAAACCGCGATGTCCTATTTTTAACCGTTTAGGAGATCGAGTAAAATGGAAAATAATAGATATTTGAAAATGTGATATATAAACATTTTATTCGTTTTTACCTTTATCAACTCTTGAGAGTAGACTTATAGGACCTATTTTATGTAAAATGAGGTGCTAAATCCACTGGTGAAAACCGCGATGTCCTATCTTGAACCGTTTAGGAGATCGAGTAAAATGGATATTAATAGATATTTGAAATGTGATATATAAACATTTTATTCGTTTGTACCTTTATCAACTTTGAGAGTAGACTTATAAGACTTATTTTATGTAAAATGAGGTGCTAAATCCACTGGTGAAAACCACGATGTCCTATCTTTAACCGTTTAGGAGATCGAGTAAAATGGAGGAATAATAGAAATTTGAAAATGTGATATATAAACATTTTATTCGTTTTTACCTTTATCAACTCTTGAGAGTAGACTTATAGGACCTATTTTATGTAAAATGAGGTGCTAAATCCACTGGTGAAAACCGCGATGTCCTATCTTGAACCGTTTAGGAGATCGAGTAAAATGGATATTAATAGATATTTGAAAATGTGATATATAAACATTTATTCGTTTGTACCTTTATCAACTTTTGAGAGTAGACTTATAAGACTTATTTTATGTAAAATGAGGTGCTAAATCCACTGGTGAAACCACGATGTCTTATCTTTAACCGTTTAGGAGATCGAGTAAAATGGAGAATAATAGAAATTTGAAAATGTGATATATAAACATTTTATTCGTTTTTACCTTTATCAACTTTTGAGAGTAGACTAATAGGATTTAATATATGTAAAATGAGGTGCTAAATCCACTGGTAAAAACCGCGATGTCCTATCTTGAACCGTTTAGTAGACCGAGTAAAATGGATATTAATAGATATTTGAAAATGTGATATATAAACATTTTGTTCGTTTGTGCCTTGATCAACTCTTGAGAGTAGACTTATAGGGCTTATTTTATGTAAAATCCACTGGTGAAAACCCCGATGTCCTATCTTGAACCGTTTAGGAGATCGAGTAAATTGGAGAATAATAGATATTTGATAATGTGATATATAAACATTTTATCCGTTTGTACCTTTATCAACTCTTGAGAGTAGACTTATAAGACTTATTTCATGTAAAATGAGGTGCTTAATCTACTGGTGAAAACCGCGATGTCCTATCTTTAACCGTTTAGGAGATCGAGTAAAATGGAGAATAATAGATATTTTGAAAATGTGATATATAAACATTTTATTCGTTTTTACCTTTATCAACTCTTGAGAGTAGACTTATAGGACTTGTTTTATGTAAAATGAGGTGCTAAATCCACTGGTGAAAACCGCGATGTCCTATCTTGATCCGTTTAGGAGATCGAGTAAAATGGATAAAAATAGTTATTTGAAAATGTGATATATAAACATTTTATTCGTTTGTACCTTTATCAACTCTTGAGAGTTGACTTATAGGACCTATTTTATGTAAAATGAGGTGCTAAATCCACTGTAAAAACCGCGATGTCCTATCTTGAATTGTTTAGGAGATCGAGTAAAATGGAGAATAATAGATATTTGAAAATGTGATATATAAACATTTTGTTCGTTTGTGCCTTGATCAACTCTTGAGAGTAGACTTATAGGGCTTATTTTATGTAAAATGAGGTGCTAAATCCACTGGTGAAAACCCCGATGTCCTATCTTGAACCGTTTAGGAGATCGAGTAAAATGGATATTAATAGATATTTGAAAATGTGATATATAAACATTTTATTCGTTTGTACCTTTATCAACTTTTGAGAGTAGACTTATAGGACTTATTTTATGTAAAATGAGGTGCTAAATCCACTGGTGAAATCCGCGATGTCCTATTTTTAACCGTTTAGGAGATCGAGTAAAATGGAGAATAATAGATATTTGAATATGTGAAATATAAACATTTTATTCGTTTGTACCTTTATCAACTCTTAAGAGTAGACTTATAGGACTTATTTTATGTAAAATAAGGTGCTAAATCCACTGGTGAAAACCGCAATGTCCTATCTTGAACCGTTTAGGAGATCGAGTAAAATGGAGAGTAATAGATATTTGAAAATGTGTTATATAAACATTTTATTCGTTTGTACCTTTATCAACGTTTGAGAGTAGACTTATAGGACTTATTTTATGTAAAATGAGGTGCTAAATCCACTGGTGAAAACCGCGATGTCCTATCTTTAACTGTTTAGGATATCGAGTAAAATGGATATTAATAGATATTTGAATATGTGATATATAAACATTTTATTCGTTTGTACCTTTATCAACTCTTGAGAGTAGATTTATTGGAGTTTTTTTATGTAAAATGAGGTGCTAAATCCACTGGTAAAAACCGCGATGTCCTATCTTTAACCGTTTAGGAGATCGAGTAAAATAGAGAATAATAGATATTTGAAAATGTGATATATAAACATTTTATTCGTTTGTACCTTTATCAACTTTTGAGAGTAGACTAATAGGATTTATTATATGTAATATGAGGTGCTAAATCCACTGGTAAAAACCGCGATGTCCTATCTTTAACCGTTTAGGATATCGAGTAAAATGGATATTAATAGATATTTGAAAATGTGACATATTAACATTTTATTCGTTTGTACCTTTATCAACTTTTGAGAGTAGACTTATAGGACCTATTTTATGTAAAATGAGGTGCTAATTCCACTGGTGAAAACCGCGATATCCTATCTTTAACCGTTTAGGAGATCGAGTAAAATAGAGAATAATAGAAATTTGAAAATGTGATATATAAACATTTTATTCGTTTTTACCTTTATCAACTCTTGAGAGTAGACTTATAGGACCTATTTTATGTAAAATGAGGTGCTAAATCCACTGGTGAAAACCGCGATGTCCTATCTTTAACCGTTTAGGAGATCGAGTAAAATGGAGAATAATAGATATTTGAAAATGTGATATATAAACATTTTATTCGTTTTTACCTTTATCAACTCTTGAGAGTAGACTTATAGGACTTGTTTTATGTAAAATGAGGTGCTAAATCCACTGGTGAAAACCGCGATGTCCTATCTTGATCCGTTTAGGAGATCGAGTAAAATGGATAAAAATAGTTATTTGAAAATGTGATATATAAACATTTTATTCGTTTGTACCTTTATCAACTCTTGAGAGTTGACTTATAGGACCTATTTTATGTAAAATGAGGTGCTAAATCCACTGGTAAAAACCGCGATGTCCTATCTTGAATTGTTTAGGAGATCGAGTAAAATGGAGAATAATAGATATTTGAAAATGTGATATATAAACATTTTGTTCGTTTGTGCCTTGATCAACTCTTGAGAGTAGACTTATAGGGCTTATTTTATGTAAAATGAGGTGCTAAATCCACTGGTGAAAACCCCGATGTCCTATCTTGAACCGTTTAGGAGATCGAGTAAAATGGATATTAATAGATATTTGAAAATGTGATATATAAACATTTTATTCGTTTGTACCTTTATCAACTTTTGAGAGTAGACTTATAGGACTTATTTTATGTAAAATGAGGTGCTAAATCCACTGGTGAAATCCGCGATGTCCTATTTTTAACCGTTTAGGAGATCGAGTAAAATGGAGAATAATAGATATTTGAATATGTGAAATATAAACATTTTATTCGTTTGTACCTTTATCAACTCTTAAGAGTAGACTTATAGGACTTATTTTATGTAAAATAAGGTGCTAAATCCACTGGTGAAAACCGCAATGTCCTATCTTGAACCGTTTAGGAGATCGAGTAAAATGGAGAGTAATAGATATTTGAAAATGTGTTATATAAACATTTTATTCGTTTGTACCTTTATCAACGTTTGAGAGTAGACTTATAGGACTTATTTTATGTAAAATGAGGTGCTAAATCCACTGGTGAAAACCGCGATGTCCTATCTTTAACTGTTTAGGATATCGAGTAAAATGGATATTAATAGATATTTGAATATGTGATATATAAACATTTTATTCGTTTGTACCTTTATCAACTCTTGAGAGTAGATTTATTGGAGTTTTTTTATGTAAAATGAGGTGCTAAATCCACTGGTAAAAACCGCGATGTCCTATCTTTAACCGTTTAGGAGATCGAGTAAAATAGAGAATAATAGATATTTGAAAATGTGATATATAAACATTTTATTCGTTTGTACCTTTATCAACTTTTGAGAGTAGACTAATAGGATTTATTATATGTAATATGAGGTGCTAAATCCACTGGTAAAAACCGCGATGTCCTATCTTTAACCGTTTAGGATATCGAGTAAAATGGATATTAATAGATATTTGAAAATGTGACATATTAACATTTTATTCGTTTGTACCTTTATCAACTTTTGAGAGTAGACTTATAGGACCTATTTTATGTAAAATGAGGTGCTAATTCCACTGGTGAAAACCGCGATATCCTATCTTTAACCGTTTAGGAGATCGAGTAAAATAGAGAATAATAGAAATTTGAAAATGTGATATATAAACATTTTATTCGTTTTTACCTTTATCAACTCTTGAGAGTAGACTTATAGGACCTATTTTATGTAAAATGAGGTGCTAAATCCACTGGTGAAAACCTCGATGACCTATCTTTAACCGTTTAGGAGATCGAGTAAAATGGAGAATAATAGATATTTGAAAATGTGATATATAAACATTTTATTCGTTTGTACCTTTATCAACTTTTGAGAGTAGACTTATAGGACCTATTTTATGTAAAATGAGGTGCTAAATCCTGTGGTGAAAACCGCGATGTCCTATCTTTAACCGTTTAGGAGATCGAGTAAAATGGAGAATAATAGAAATTTGAAAATGTGATATATAAACATTTTATTCGTTTTTACCTTTATCAACTCTTGAGAGTAGACTTATAGCACCTATTTTATGTAAAATGAGGTGCTAAATCCACTGGTGAAAACCGCGATGTCCAATCTTTAACCGTTTAGGAGATCGAGTAAAATGGAAAATAATAGATATTTGAAAATGTGATGTATAAACATTTTGTTCGTTGGTACCTTTATCAACTCTAAAGAGTAGACTTATAGGACTTATTTTATGTAAAATGAGGTGCTAAATCCACTGGTAAAAACCGCGATGTCCTATCTTTAACCGTTTAGGAGATCGAGTAAAATGGATATTAATAGATATTTGAAAATGTGATATATAAACATTTTAATCGTTTGTACCTTTATTAACTCTTGAGAGTAGATTTATTGGAGTTATTTTATGTAAAATGAGGTGCTAAATCCACTGGTGAAAACCGCGATGTCCTATCTTTAACCGTTTAGGAGATCGAGTAAAATGGAGAATAATAGATATTTGAAAATGTGATATATAAACATTTTATTCGTTTGTACCTTTATCAACTCTTGAGAGTAGACTTATTGGACTTATTTTATGTAAAATGAGGTGCTAAATCCACTGGTGAAATCCGCGATGTCCTATCTTTAACCGTTTAGGAGATCGAGTAAAATGGAGAAAAATAGATATTTGAAAATGTGATATATAAACATTTTATTCGTTTTTACCTTTATCAACTTTTGAGAGTAGACTTATAGGACCTATTTTATGTAAAATGAGGTGCTAAATCCACTGGTGAAAACCGCGATGTCCTATCTTCAACCGTTTAGGAGATCGAGTAAAATAGAGAATAATAGAAATTTGAAAATGTGATATATAAACATTTTATTCGTTTGTGCCTTGATCAACTCTTGAGAGTAGACTTATAGGGCTTATTTTATGTAAAATGAGGTGCTAAATCCACTGGTGAAAACCCCGATGTCCTATCTTGAACCGTTTAGGAGATCGAGTAAAATGGAGAATAATAGATATTTGAAAATGTGATATATTAACATTTTATTCGTTTGTACCTTTATCAACTTTTGAGAGTAGACTTATAGGACCTATTTTATGTAAAATGAGGTGCTAAATCCACTGGTGAAAACCCCGATGTCCTATCTTGAACTGTTTAGGAGATCGAGTAAAATGGATATTAATAGATATTTGAAAATGTGATATATAAACATTTTATTCGTTTGTACCTTTATCAACTTTTGAGAGTAGACTTATAGGACTTATTTTATGTAAAATGAGGTGCTAAATCCACTGGTGAAAACCGCGATGTCCTATCTTTAACCGTTTAGGATATCGAGTAAAATGGATATTAATAGATATTTGAAAATGTGATATATAAACATTTTATTCGTTTGTACCTTTATCAACCTTTGAGAGTAGACTAATAGGATTTATTATATGTAAAATGAGGTGCTAAATCCACTGGTAAAAACCGCGATGTCCTATCTTTAACCGTTTAGGATATCGAGTAAAATGGATATTAATAGATATTTGAAAATGTGATATATTAACATTTTATTCGTTTGTACCTTTATCAACTTTTGAGAGTAGACTTATAGGACCTATTTTATGTAAAATGAGGTGCTAAATCCACTGGTGAAAACCCCGATGTCCTATCTTGAACTGTTTAGGAGATCGAGTAAAATGGATATTAATAGATATTTGAAAATGTGATATATAAACATTTTATTCGTTTGTACCTTTATCAACTTTTGAGAGTAGACTTATAGGACTTATTTTATGTAAAATGAGGTGCTAAATCCACTGGTGAAAACCGCGATGTCCTATCTTTAACCGTTTAGGATATCGAGTAAAATGGATATTAATAGATATTTGAAAATGTGATATATAAACATTTTATTCGTTTGTACCTTTATCAACCTTTGAGAGTAGACTAATAGGATTTATTATATGTAAAATGAGGTGCTAAATCCACTGGTAAAAACCGCGATGTCCTATCTTTAACCGTTTAGGAGATCGAGTAAAATGGAGAATAATAGAAATTTGAAAATGTGATATATAAACATTTTATTCGTTTTTACCTTTATCAACTCTTGAGAGTAGACTTATAGCACCTATTTTATGTAAAATGAGGTGCTAAATCCACTGGTGAAAACCGCGATGTCCAATCTTTAACCGTTTAGGAGATCGAGTAAAATGGAAAATAATAGATATTTGAAAATGTGATGTATAAACATTTTGTTCGTTTGTACCTTTATCAACTCTAAAGAGTAGACTTATAGGACTTATTTTATGTAAAATGAGGTGCTAAATCCACTGGTAAAAACCGCGATGTCCTATGTTGAACCGTTTAGGAGATCGAGTAAAATGGAGAATAATAGATATTTGAAAATGTGATATATAAACATTTTGTTCGTTTGTGCCTTGATCAACTCTTGAGAGTAGACTTATAGGACTTATTTTATGTAAAATGAGGTGCTAAATCCACTGGTGAAAACCCCAATGTCCTATCTTGAACCGTTTAGGAGATCGAGTAAAATGGATATTAATAGATATTTGAAAATGTGATATATAAACATTTTATTCGTTTGTACCTTTATCAACTTTTGAGAGTAGACTTATAGGACTTATTTTATGTAAAATGAGGTGCTAAATCCACTGGTGAAAACCGCGATGTCCTATCTTTAACCGTTTAGGATATCGAGTAAAATGGATATTAATAGATATTTGAAAATGTGATATATAAACAATTTAATCGTTTGTACCTTTATTAACTCTTGAGAGTAGATTTATTGGAGTTATTTTATGTAAAATGAGGTGCTAAATCCACTGGTGAAAACCGCGATGTCCTATCTTTAACCGTTTAGGAGATCGAGTAAAATGGAGAATAATAGATATTTGAAAATGTGATATATAAACATTTTATTCGTTTGTACCTTTATCAACTCTTGAGAGTAGACTTATTGGACTTATTTTATGTAAAATGAGGTGCTAAATCCACTGGTGAAATCCGCGATGTCCTATCTTTAACCGTTTAGGAGATCGAGTAAAATGGAGAAAAATAGATATTTGAAAATGTGATATATAAACATTTTATTCGTTTTTACCTTTATCAACTTTTGAGAGTAGACTAATAGGACCTATTTTATGTAAAATGAGGTGCTAAATCCACTGGTGAAAACCGCGATGTCCTATCTTCAACCGTTTAGGAGATCGAGTAAAATAGAGAATAATAGAAATTTGAAAATGTGATATATAAACATTTTATTCGTTTGTGCCTTGATCAACTCTTGAGAGTAGACTTATAGGGCTTATTTTATGTAAAATGAGGTGCTAAATCCACTGGTAAAAACCGCGATGTCCTATCTTGAACCGTTTAGGAGATCGAGTAAAATGGAGAATAACGGAAATTTTAAAATGTGATATATAAACATATTATTCGTTTTTACCTTTATCAACTCTTGAGAGTAGACTTATAGGACCTATTTTATGTAAAATGAGGTGCTAAATCCACTGGTGAAAACCGCGATGTCCTATCTTTAACCGTTTAGGAGGTCGAGTAAAATAGAGAATAATGGAAATTTTAAAATGTGATATATAAACATATTATTCGTTTTTACCTTTATCAACTCTTGAGAGTAGACTTATAGGACCTATTTTATGTAAAATGAGGTGCTAAATCCACTGGTGAAAACCCCGATGTCCTATCTTGAACCGTTTAGGAGATCGAGTAAAATGGATATTAATAGATATTTGAAAATGTGATATATAAACATTTTGTTCGTTTGTACCTTTATCAACTCTAAAGAGTAGACTTATAGGACTTATTTTATGTAAAATGAGGTGCTAAATCCACTGGTAAAAACCGCGATGTCCTATCTTGAACCGTTTAGGAGATCGAGTAAAATGGAGAATAATGGAAATTTTAAAATGTGATATATAAACATATTATTCGTTTTTACCTTTATCAACTCTTGAGAGTAGACTTATAGGACCTATTTTATGTAAAATGAGGTGCTAAATCCACTGGTGAAAACCGCGATGTCCTATCTTCAACCGTTTAGGAGATCGAGTAAAATAGAGAATAATAGAAATTTGAAAATGTGATATATAAACATTTTATTCGTTTGTGCCTTGATCAACTCTTGAGAGTAGACTTATAGGACCTATTTTATGTAAAATGAGGTGCTAAATCCACTGGTGAAAACCGCGATGTCCTATCTTGAACCGTTTAGGAGATCGAGTAAAATGGAGAATAATGGAAATTTTAAAATGTGATATATAAACATATTATTCGTTTTTACCTTTATCAACTCTTGAGAGTAGACTTATAGGACCTATTTTATGTAAAATGAGGTGCTAAATCCACTGGTGAAAACCCCGATGTCCTATCTTGAACCGTTTAGGAGATCGAGTAAAATGGATATTAATAGATATTTGAAAATGTGATATATAAACATTTTGTTCGTTTGTACCTTTATCAACTCTAAAGAGTAGACTTATAGGACTTATTTTATGTAAAATGAGGTGCTAAATCCACTGGTAAAAACCGCGATGTCCTATCTTGAACCGTTTAGGAGATCGAGTAAAATGGAGAATAATAGATATTTGAAAATGTGATATATAAACATTTTGTTCGTTTGTACCTTTATCAACTCTTGAGAGTAGACTTATAGGACATATTTTATGTAAAATGAGGGCTACATCCACTGGTGAAAACAGCGATGTCCTATCTTGAACCGTTTAGGAGATCGAGTAAAATGGAGAATAATAGATATTTGAAAATGTGATATATAAACATTTTATTCGTTTTTACTTTTATCAACTCTTGAGAGTAGACTTATTGGACTTATTTTATGTAAAATGAGGTGCTAAATTCACTGGTGAAAACCGCGATGTCCTATCTTTAACCGTTTAGGAGATCGAGTAAAATGGAGAATAATAGATATTTGATAATGTGATATATAAACATTTTATTCGTTTGTACTTTTATCAACTCTTGAGAGTTGACTTATAAGACTTATTTCATGTAAAATGAGGTGCTAAATCCACTGGTGAAAACCGCGATGTCCTATCTTGAACCGTTTAGGAGATCGAGTAAAATGGAGAATAATAGATATTTGAAAATGTGACATATAAACATTTTGGTCGTTTGTACCTTGATCAACTCTTGAGAGTAGACTTATAAGACTTATTTCATGTAAAATGAGGTGCTAAATCTACTGGTGAAAACCGCGATGTCCTATCTTTAACCGTTTAGGAGATCGAGTAAAATGGATAAAAATAGATATTTGAAAATGTGATATATAAACATTTTATTCGTTTTTACCTTTATCAACACTTGAGAGTAGACTTATAGGACTTATTTAATGTAAAATGAGGTGCTAAATCCACTGGTGAAAACCTCGATGTCCTATCTTGAACCGTTTAGGAGATCGAGTAAAATGGATAAAAATAGATATTTGAAAATGTGATATATAAACATTTTATTCATTTGTACCTTTATCAACTCTTGAGAGTAGACTTATAGGACCTATATTATGTAAAATGAGGTTCTAAATCCATTGGTGAAAACCGCGATGTCCTATCTTTAACCGTTTAGGAGATCGAGTAAAATGGAGAATAATAGATATTTTATAATGTGATATATAAACATTTTATTCGTTTGTACCTTTATCAACTTTTGAGAGTAGACTAATAGGACTTATTATATGTAAAATGAGGTGCTAAGTCCACTGGTGAAAACCGCGATGTCCTATCTTTAACCGTTTAGGATATCGAGTAAAATGGATATTAATAGATATTTGAAAATGTGATATATAAACATTTTATTCGTTTGTACCTTTATCAACTCTTGAGAGTAGACTTATAGGACTTATTTTATGTAAAATGAGGTGCTAAATCCACTGGTGAAAACCGCGATGTCCTATTTTTAACCGTTTAGGAGATCGAGTAAAATGGAAAATAATAGATATTTGAAAATGTGATATATAAACATTTTGTTCGTTTGTACCTTGATCAACTCTTGAGAGTAGACTTATAGGACTTATTTTATGTAAAATGAGGTGCTAAATCCACTGGTGAAAACCCCGATGTCCTATCTTAAACCGTTTAGGAGATCGAGTAAAATGGATATTAATAGATATTTGAAAATGTGATATATAAACATTTTATTCGTTTGTACCATTATCAACTTTTGAGAGTAGACTAATAGGACTTATTATATGTAAAATGAGGTGCTAAGTCCACTGGTGAAAACCGCGATGTCCTATCTTTAACCGTTTAGGATATCGAGTAAAATGGATATTAATAGATATTTGAAAATGTGATATATAAACATTTTATTCGTTTGTACCTTTATCAACTCTTGAGAGTAGACTTATAGGAGTTATTTTATGTAAAATGAGGTGCTAAATCCACTGGTGAAAACCGCGATGTCCTATCTTTAAAAGTTTAGGAGATCGAGTAAAATGGAGAATAATTGATATTTGAAAATGTGATATATAAACATTTTGTTCGTTTGTACCTTTATCAACTCTTGAGAGTAGACTTATAGGACATATTTTATGTAAAATGAGGTGCTACATCCACTGGTGAAAACCCCGATGTCCAATCTTGAACCGTTTAGGAGATCGAGTAAAATGTAGAATAATAGATATTTGAAAATGTGATATATAAACATTTTGTTCGTTTGTACCTTTATCAACTCTTGAGAGTAGACTTATAGGACATATTTTATGTAAAATGAGGTGCTACATCCACTGGTGAAAACAGCGATGTCCTATCTTGAACCGTTTAGGAGATCGAGTAAAATGGAGAATAATAGATATTTGAAAATGTGATATATAAACATTTTATTCGTTTTTACTTTTATCAACTCTTGAGAGTAGACTTATTGGACTTATTTTACGTAAAATGAGGTGCTAAATTCACTGGTGAAAACCGCGATGTCCTATCTTTAACCGTTTAGGAGATCGAGTAAAATGGAGAATAATAGATATTTGATAATGTGATGTATAAACATTTTATTCGTTTGTACTTTTATCAACTCTTAAGAGTAGACTTATAAAACTTATTTCATGTAAAATGAGGTGCTAAATGTACTGGTGAAAACCACGATGTCCTATCTTTAACCGTTTAGGAGATCGAGTAAAATGGAGAATAATAGATATTTGAAAATGTGATATATAAACATTTTATTCGTTTGTACCTTTATCAACTCTTGAGAGTAGACTTATAGGACCTATTTTATGTAAAATGAGGTGCTAAATCCACTGGTGAAAACCGCGATGTCCTATCTTGAGCCGTTTAGGAGATCGAGTAAAATGGAGAAAAATAGATATTTGAAAATGTGACATATAAACATTTTATTCGTTTTTACCTTTATCAACACTTGAGAGTAGACTTATAGGACTTATTTAATGTAAAATGAGGTGCTAACTCCACTGGTGAAAACCTCGATGTCCTATCTTGAACCGTTTAGGAGATCGAGTAAAATGGATAAAAATAGATATTTGAAAATGTGATATATAAACATTTTATTCGTTTGTACCTTTATCAACTCTTGAGAGTAGACTTATAGGACCTATTTTATGTAAAATGAGGTTCTAAATCCATTGGTGAAAACCGCGATGTCCTATCTTTAACCGTTTAGGAGATCGAGTAAAATGGAGAATAATAGATATTTTATAATGTGATATATAAACATTTTATTCGTTTGTACCTTTATCAACTCTTGAGAGTAGACTTATAAGAGTTATTTTATGTAAAATGAGGTGCTAAATCCACTGGTGAAAACCGCGATGTCCTATCTTGATCCGTTTAGGAGATCGAGTAAAATGGATAAAAATAGTTATTTGAAAATGTGATATATATACATTTTATTCGTTTTTACCTTTATCAACTCTTGAGAGTAGACTTATAGGACCTATTTTATGTAAAATGAGGTGCTAACTCCACTGGTGAAAACCGCGATGTCCTATTTTTAACCGTTTAGGAGATCGAGTAAAATGGAAAATAATAGATATTTGAAAATGTGATATATAAACATTTTATTCGTTTTTACCTTTATCAACTCATGAGAGTAGACTTATAGGACTTATTATATGTAAAATGAGCTGCTAAATCCACTGGTTAAAACCGCGATGTCCTATCTTGATCCGTTTAGAAGATCGAGTAAAATGGATAAAAATAGTTATTTGAAAATGTGATATATATACATTTTATTCGTTTTTACCTTTATCAACTCTTGAGAGTAGACTTATAGGACTTATTATATGTAAAATGAGCTGCTAAATTCACTGGTGAAAACCGCGATGTCTTATCTTTAACCGTTTAGGAGATCGAGTAAATTGGAGAATAATAGATATTTGAAAATGTGATATATAAACATTTTATTCGTTTGTACCTTTATCAACTCTTGAGATTAGACTTATAGGACCTATTTTATGTAAAATGAGGTGTTAAATCCACTGGTGAAAACCTCGATGTCCTATCTTTAACCGTTTAGAAGATCGAGTAAAATGAAGAATAATAGATATTTGAAAATGTGATATATAAACATTTTATTCGTTTGTACCTTTATCAACTTTTGAGAGTAGACTTATAGGACCTATTTTATGTAAAATGAGGTGCCTAATCCACTGGTGAAAACCTCGATGTCCCATCTTTAACCGTTTAGGAGATCGAGTAAAATGGAGAATAATAGATATTTGAAAATGTGATATATAAACATTTTATTCGTTTGTACCTTTATCAACTTTTGAGAGTAGACTTATAGGACCTATTTTATGTAAAATGAGGTGCTAAATCTACTGGTGAAAACCGCGATGTCCTATCTTTAACCGTTTAGGAGATCGAGTAAAATGGAGAATAATAGATGTTTGAAAATGTGATATATAAACATTTTGTTCGTTTGTACCTTGATCAACTCTTGAGAGTAGACTTATAGGACTTATTTTATGTAAAATGAGGTGCTAAATCCACTGGTGAAAACCCCGATGTCCTATCTTAAACCGTTTAGGAGATCGAGTAAAATGGATATTAATAGATATTTGAAAATGTGATATATAAACATCTTATTCGTTTGTACCTTTATCAACTTTTGAGAGTAGACTAATAGGACTTATTATATGTAAAATGAGGTGCTAAGTCCACTGGTGAAAACTGCGATGTCCTATCTTTAACCGTTTAGGATATCGAGTAAAATGGATATTAATAGATATTTGAAAATGTGATATATAAACATTTTATTCGTTTGTACCTTTATCAACTCTTGAGAGTAGACTTATAGGACTTATTTTATGTAAAATGAGGTGCTAAATCCACTGGTGAAAACCGCGATGTCCTATTTTTAACCGTTTAGGAGATCGAGTAAAATGGAAAATAATAGATATTTGAAAATGTGATATATAAACATTTTATTCGTTTGTACCTTTATCAACTCTTGAGAGTAGACTTAAAGGACCTATTTTATGTAAAATGAGGTGTTAAATCCACTGGTGAAAACCTCGATGTCCTATCTTTAACCGTTTAGAAGATCGAGTAAAATGAAGAATAATAGATATTTGAAAATGTGATATATAAACATTTTATTCGTTTGTACCTTTATCAACTTTTGAGAGTAGACTTATAGGACCTATTTTATGTAAAATGAGGTGCCTAATCCACTGGTGAAAACCTCGATGTCCCATCTTTAACCGTTTAGGAGATCGAGTAAAATGGAGAATAATAGATATTTGAAAATGTGATATATAAACATTTTATTCGTTTGTACCTTTATCAACTTTTGAGAGTAGACTTATAGGACCTATTTTATGTAAAATGAGGTGCTAAATCTACTGGTGAAAACCGCGATGTCCTATCTTTAACCGTTTAGGAGATCGAGTAAAATGGAGAATAATAGATGTTTGAAAATGTGATATATAAACATTTTGTTCGTTTGTACCTTGATCAACTCTTGAGAGTAGACTTATAGGACTTATTTTATGTAAAATGAGGTGCTAAATCCACTGGTGAAAACCCCGATGTCCTATCTTAAACCGTTTAGGAGATCGAGTAAAATGGATATTAATAGATATTTGAAAATGTGATATATAAACATTTTATTCGTTTGTACCTTTATCAACTCTTAAGAGTAGACTTATAGGACCTATTTTATGTAAAATGAGGTGCTAAATCCACTGGTGAAAATCGCGATGTCCTATTTTTAACCGTTTAGGAGATCAAGTAAAATGGAGAATAATAGAAATTTGAAAATGTGATATATAAACATTTTATTCGTTTGTACCTTTATCAACTCTTAAGAGTAGACTTATAGAACTTATTTTATGTAAAATGAGGTGCTACATCCACTGGTGAAAACTGCGATGTCCTATCTTGAACCGTTTAGGAGATCGAGTAAAATGGAGAATAATAGATGTTTGAAAATGTGATATATAAACATTTTGTTCGTTTGTACCTTGATCAACTCTTGAGAGTAGACTTATAGGACCTATTTTATGTAAAATGAGGTGCTAAATCCACTGGTGAAAATCGCGATGTCCTATTTTTAACCGTTTAGGAGATCAAGTAAAATGGAGAATAATAGAAATTTGAAAATGTGATATATAAACATTTTATTCGTTTGTACCTTTATCAACTCTTAAGAGTAGACTTATAGAACTTATTTTATGTAAAATGAGGTGCTACATATACTGGTGAAAACTGCGATGTCCTATCTTGAACCGTTTAGGAGATCGAGTAAAATGGAGAAAAATAGATATTTGAAAATGTGATATATAAACATTTTATTCGTTTTTACCTTTATCAACTCTTGAAAGTAGACTTATTGGACCTATTTTATGTAAAATGAGGTGCTAAATTCACTGGTGAACACCGCGATGTCCTATCTTTAACCGTTTAGGAGATCGAGTAAAATGGAGAATAATAGATATTTGAAAATGTGATATATAAACATTTTATTCGTATGTACCTTTATCAACATTTAAAAGTAGACTTATAGGACCTATTTTATGGAAAATGAGGTGCTAAATCCACTGGTGAAAACCACGATGTCCTATTTTTAACCGTTTAGGAGATCAAGTAAAATGGAGAATAATAGAAATTTGAAAATGTGATATATAAACATTTTGTTCGTTTGTACCTTTATCAACTCTTGAGAGTAGACTTATAGGACATATTTTATGTAAAATGAGGTGCTACATCCACTGGTGAAAACTGCGATGTCCTATCTTGAACCGTTTAGGAGATCGAGTAAAATGGAGAAAAATAGATATTTGAAAATGTGATATATAAACATTTTATTCGTTTGTACCTTTATCAACTTTTGAGAGTAGACTTATAGGACCTATTTTATGTAAAATGAGGTGCTAAATCCATTGGTGAAAACCGCGATGTCCTATCTTTAACCGTTTAGGAGATCGAGTAAAATGGAGAATAATAGATATTTGAAAATGTGATATATAAATATTTTATTCGTTTTTACCTTTATCAACTTTTGAGAGTAGACTTATAGGACCTATTTTATGTAAAATGACGTGATAAATCTACTGGTGAAAACCTCGATGTCCTATCTTTAACCGTTTAGGAGATCGGGTAAAATGGAGAATAATAGATATTTGAAAATGTGATATATAAACATTTTATTCGTTTGTACCTTTATCAACTTTTGATAGTAGACTTATAGGACCTATTTTATGTAAAATGAGGTGCTAAATCCACTGGTGAAAACCGCGATGTCTTATCTTTAACCGTTTAGGAGATCAAGTAAAATGGAGAATAATAGAAATTTGAAAATGTGATATATAAATATATTATTCGTTTTTACCCTTCTCAACTCTTGAGAGTAGACTTATAGGACCTATTTTATGTAAAATGAGGTGCTAAATCCACTGGTGAAAATCGCGATGTCCTATTTTTAACCGTTTAGGAGATCAAGTAAAATGGAGAATAATAGAAATTTGAAAATGTGATATATAAACATTTTATTCGTTTGTACCTTTATCAACTTTTAAGAGTAGACTTATAGAACTTATTTTATGTAAAATGAGGTGCTAAATCCACTGGTGAAAACCGCGATGTCCGATCTTGAACCGTTTAGGAGATTGAGTAAAATGGAGAATAATAGATATTTGAAAATGTGATATATAAACATTTTGTTCGTTTGTACCTTGATCAACTCTTGAGAGTAGACTTATAGGACTTATTTTATGTAAAATGAGGTGCTAAATCCACTGGTGAAAACCCCGATGTCCTATCTTGAACCGTTTAGGAGATCGAGTAAAATGTAGGATAATAGATATTTGAAAATGTGATATATAAACATTTTGTTCGTTTGTACCTTTATCAACTCTTGAGAGTAGACTTATAGGACATATTTTATGTAAAATGAGGTGCTACATCCACTGGTGAAAACTGCGATGTCCTATCTTGAACCGTTTAGGAGATCGAGTAAAATTTAGAAAAATAGATATTTGAAAATGTGATATATAAACATTTTATTCGTTTGTACCTTTATCAACTTTTGAGAGTAGACTTATAGGACCTATTTTATGTAAAATGAGGTGCTAAATCCATTGGTGAAAACCGCGATGTCCTATCTTTAACCGTTTAGGAGATCAAGTAAAATGGAGAATAATAGAAATTTGAAAATGTGACATATAAATATATTATTCGTTTTTACCTTTATCAACTCTTGAGAGTAGACTTATAGGACCTATTTTATGTAAAATGAGGTGCTAAATCCACTGGTGAAAATCGCGATGTCCTATTTTTAACCGTTTAGGAGATCGAGTAAAATGGAGAAAAATAGATATTTGAAAATGTGATATATAAACATTTAATTCGTTTTTACCTATATCAACTCTTGAAAGTAGACTTATAGGACCTATTTTATGTAAAATGAGGTGCCTAATCCACTGGTGAAAACCTCGATGTCCCATCTTTAACCGTTTAGGAGATCGAGTAAAATGAAGAATAATAGATATTTGAAAATGTGATATATAAACATTTTATTCGTTTGTACCTTGATCAACTCTTGAGAGTAGACTTATAGGACTTATTTTATGTAAAATGAGGTGCTAAATCCACTGGTGAAAACCCCGATGTCCTATCTTAAACCGTTTAGGAGATCGAGTAAAATGGATATTAATAGATATTTGAAAATGTGATATATAAACATTTTATTCGTTTGTACCTTTATCAACTTTTGAGAGTAGACTAATAGGACTTATTATATGTAAAATGAGGTGCTAAGTCCACTGGTGAAAACCGCGATGTCCTATCTTTAACCGTTTAGGATATCGAGTAAAATGGATATTAATATATATTTGAAAATGTGATATATAAACATTTTATTCGTTTGTACCTTTATCAACTCTTGAGAGTAGACTTATAGGACTTATTTTATGTAAAATGAGGTGCTAAATCCACTGGTGAAAACCCCGATGTCCTATCTTAAACCGTTTAGGAGATCGAGTAAAATGGATATTAATAGATATTTGAAAATGTGATATATAAACATTTTATTCGTTTGTACCTTTATCAACTTTTGAGAGTAGACTAATAGGACTTATTATATGTAAAATGAGGTGCTAAGTCCACTGGTGAAAACCGCGATGTCCTATCTTTAACCGTTTAGGATATCGAGTAAAATGGATATTAATAGATATTTGAAAATGTGATATATAAACATTTTATTCGTTTGTACCTTTATCAACTCTAAAGAGTAGACTTATAGGACTTATTTTATGTAAATTGAGGTGCTAAATCCACTGGTAAAAACCGCGATGTCCTATCTTGAACCGTTTAGGGGATCGAGTAAAATGGAGAATAATAGATATTTGAAAATGTGATATATAAACATTATGTTCGTTTGTACCTTGATCAACTCTTAAGAGTAGACTTATAGGACTTATTTTATGTAAAATAAGATGCTAAATCCACTGGTAAAAACAGCGATGTCCTATCTTTAACCGTTTAAGAGATCGAGTAAAATTGATAATAACAGATATTTGAAAATGTGATATATAAACATTTTATTCGATTGTACCTTTATCAACTTTTGAGAGTAGACTTATAGGACCTATTTTATGTGAAATGAGGAGCTAAATCCACTGGTGAAAACTGCGATGTCCTATCTTGAACCGTTTAGGAGATCGACTAAAATGGAGAATAATAGATGTTTGAAAATGTGATATATAAACATTTTGTTCGTTTGTACCTTGATCAACTCTTGAGAGTAGACTTATAGGACCTATTTTATGTAAAATGAGGTGCTAAATCCACTGGTGAAAATCGCGATGTCCTATTTTTAACCGTTTAGGAGATCAAGTAAAATGGAGAATAATAGAAATTTGAAAATGTGATATATAAACATTTTATTCGTTTGTACCTTTATCAACTCTTAAGAGTAGACTTATAGAACTTATTTTATGTAAAATGAGGTGCTACATATACTGGTGAAAACTGCGATGTCCTATCTTGAACCGTTTAGGAGATCGAGTAAAATGGAGAAAAATAGATATTTGAAAATGTGATATATAAACATTTTATTCGTTTTTACCTTTATCAACTCTTGAAAGTAGACTTATTGGACCTATTTTATGTAAAATGAGGTGCTAAATTCACTGGTGAACACCGCGATGTCCTATCTTTAACCGTTTAGGAGATCGAGTAAAATGGAGAATAATAGATATTTGAAAATGTGATATATAAACATTTTATTCGTATGTACCTTTATCAACATTTAAAAGTAGACTTATAGGACCTATTTTATGGAAAATGAGGTGCTAAATCCACTGGTGAAAACCACGATGTCCTATTTTTAACCGTTTAGGAGATCAAGTAAAATGGAGAATAATAGAAATTTGAAAATGTGATATATAAACATTTTGTTCGTTTGTACCTTTATCAACTCTTGAGAGTAGACTTATAGGACATATTTTATGTAAAATGAGGTGCTACATCCACTGGTGAAAACTGCGATGTCCTATCTTGAACCGTTTAGGAGATCGAGTAAAATGGAGAAAAATAGATATTTGAAAATGTGATATATAAACATTTTATTCGTTTGTACCTTTATCAACTTTTGAGAGTAGACTTATAGGACCTATTTTATGTAAAATGAGGTGCTAAATCCATTGGTGAAAACCGCGATGTCCTATCTTTAACCGTTTAGGAGATCGAGTAAAATGGAGAATAATAGATATTTGAAAATGTGATATATAAATATTTTATTCGTTTTTACCTTTATCAACTTTTGAGAGTAGACTTATAGGACCTATTTTATGTAAAATGACGTGATAAATCTACTGGTGAAAACCTCGATGTCCTATCTTTAACCGTTTAGGAGATCGGGTAAAATGGAGAATAATAGATATTTGAAAATGTGATATATAAACATTTTATTCGTTTGTACCTTTATCAACTTTTGATAGTAGACTTATAGGACCTATTTTATGTAAAATGAGGTGCTAAATCCACTGGTGAAAACCGCGATGTCTTATCTTTAACCGTTTAGGAGATCAAGTAAAATGGAGAATAATAGAAATTTGAAAATGTGATATATAAATATATTATTCGTTTTTACCCTTCTCAACTCTTGAGAGTAGACTTATAGGACCTATTTTATGTAAAATGAGGTGCTAAATCCACTGGTGAAAATCGCGATGTCCTATTTTTAACCGTTTAGGAGATCAAGTAAAATGGAGAATAATAGAAATTTGAAAATGTGATATATAAACATTTTATTCGTTTGTACCTTTATCAACTTTTAAGAGTAGACTTATAGAACTTATTTTATGTAAAATGAGGTGCTAAATCCACTGGTGAAAACCGCGATGTCCGATCTTGAACCGTTTAGGAGATTGAGTAAAATGGAGAATAATAGATATTTGAAAATGTGATATATAAACATTTTGTTCGTTTGTACCTTGATCAACTCTTGAGAGTAGACTTATAGGACTTATTTTATGTAAAATGAGGTGCTAAATCCACTGGTGAAAACCCCGATGTCCTATCTTGAACCGTTTAGGAGATCGAGTAAAATGTAGGATAATAGATATTTGAAAATGTGATATATAAACATTTTGTTCGTTTGTACCTTTATCAACTCTTGAGAGTAGACTTATAGGACATATTTTATGTAAAATGAGGTGCTACATCCACTGGTGAAAACTGCGATGTCCTATCTTGAACCGTTTAGGAGATCGAGTAAAATTTAGAAAAATAGATATTTGAAAATGTGATATATAAACATTTTATTCGTTTGTACCTTTATCAACTTTTGAGAGTAGACTTATAGGACCTATTTTATGTAAAATGAGGTGCTAAATCCATTGGTGAAAACCGCGATGTCCTATCTTTAACCGTTTAGGAGATCAAGTAAAATGGAGAATAATAGAAATTTGAAAATGTGACATATAAATATATTATTCGTTTTTACCTTTATCAACTCTTGAGAGTAGACTTATAGGACCTATTTTATGTAAAATGAGGTGCTAAATCCACTGGTGAAAATCGCGATGTCCTATTTTTAACCGTTTAGGAGATCGAGTAAAATGGAGAAAAATAGATATTTGAAAATGTGATATATAAACATTTAATTCGTTTTTACCTATATCAACTCTTGAAAGTAGACTTATAGGACCTATTTTATGTAAAATGAGGTGCCTAATCCACTGGTGAAAACCTCGATGTCCCATCTTTAACCGTTTAGGAGATCGAGTAAAATGAAGAATAATAGATATTTGAAAATGTGATATATAAACATTTTATTCGTTTGTACCTTGATCAACTCTTGAGAGTAGACTTATAGGACTTATTTTATGTAAAATGAGGTGCTAAATCCACTGGTGAAAACCCCGATGTCCTATCTTAAACCGTTTAGGAGATCGAGTAAAATGGATATTAATAGATATTTGAAAATGTGATATATAAACATTTTATTCGTTTGTACCTTTATCAACTTTTGAGAGTAGACTAATAGGACTTATTATATGTAAAATGAGGTGCTAAGTCCACTGGTGAAAACCGCGATGTCCTATCTTTAACCGTTTAGGATATCGAGTAAAATGGATATTAATATATATTTGAAAATGTGATATATAAACATTTTATTCGTTTGTACCTTTATCAACTCTTGAGAGTAGACTTATAGGACTTATTTTATGTAAAATGAGGTGCTAAATCCACTGGTGAAAACCCCGATGTCCTATCTTAAACCGTTTAGGAGATCGAGTAAAATGGATATTAATAGATATTTGAAAATGTGATATATAAACATTTTATTCGTTTGTACCTTTATCAACTTTTGAGAGTAGACTAATAGGACTTATTATATGTAAAATGAGGTGCTAAGTCCACTGGTGAAAACCGCGATGTCCTATCTTTAACCGTTTAGGATATCGAGTAAAATGGATATTAATAGATATTTGAAAATGTGATATATAAACATTTTATTCGTTTGTACCTTTATCAACTCTAAAGAGTAGACTTATAGGACTTATTTTATGTAAATTGAGGTGCTAAATCCACTGGTAAAAACCGCGATGTCCTATCTTGAACCGTTTAGGGGATCGAGTAAAATGGAGAATAATAGATATTTGAAAATGTGATATATAAACATTATGTTCGTTTGTACCTTGATCAACTCTTAAGAGTAGACTTATAGGACTTATTTTATGTAAAATAAGATGCTAAATCCACTGGTAAAAACAGCGATGTCCTATCTTTAACCGTTTAAGAGATCGAGTAAAATTGATAATAACAGATATTTGAAAATGTGATATATAAACATTTTATTCGATTGTACCTTTATCAACTTTTGAGAGTAGACTTATAGGACCTATTTTATGTGAAATGAGGAGCTAAATCCACTGGTGAAAACCGCGATGTCCTATCTTGAACCGTTTAGGAGATCGACTAAAATGGAGAAAAATAGAAATTTGAAAATGTGATATATATACATTTTATTCGTTTTTACCTTTATCAACTCTTGTGAGTAGACTTATAGGACCTATTTTATGTAAAATGAAATGCTAAATCCACTGGTCAATACCTCGATGTCCTATCTTTAACCGTTTAGGAGATCGAGTAAAATGGAGAATAATAGATATTTGAAAATGTGATATATAAACATTTTATTCGTTTTTACCTTTATCAACTTTTGAGAGTAGACTTATAGGACCTATTTTATGTAAAATGACGTGCTACATCCACTGGTGAAAACTGCGATGTCCTATCTTGAACCGTTTAGGAGATCGAGTAAAATGGAGAAAAATAGATATTTGAAAATGTGATATATAAACATTTTATTCGTTTTTACCTTTATCAACTCTTGAAAGTAGACTTATAGGACCTATTTTATGTAAAATGAGGTGCTAAATTCACTGGTGAACACCGCGATGTCCTATCTTTAACCGTTTAGGAGATCGAGTAAAATGGAGAATAATAGATATTTGAAAATGTGATATATAAACATTTTATTCGTATGTACCTTTATCAACATTTAAAAGTAGACTTATAGGACCTATTTTATGGAAAATGAGGTGCTAAATCCACTGGTGAAAACCACGATGTCCTATCTTTAACCGTTTAGGAGATCGAGTAAAATGGAGAATAATAGATATTTGATAATGTGATATATAAATATTTTATTCGTTTGTACCTTTATCAACTCTTGAGAGTAGACTTATAAGACTTATTTCATGTAAAATGAGGTGCTAAATCTACTGGTGAAAACCGCGATGTCCTATCTTTAACCGTTTAGGAGATCGAGTAAAATGGAGAATAATAGATATTTGAAAATGTGATATATAAATATTTTATTCGTTTTTACCTTTATCAACTTTTGAGAGTAGACTTATAGGACCTATTTTATGTAAAATGACGTGCTAAATCCACTGGTGAAAACCTCGATGTCCTATCTTTAACCGTTTAGGAGATCGGGTAAAATGGAGAATAATAGATATTTGAAAATGTGATATATAAACATTTTATTCGTTTGTACCTTTATCAACTTTTGAGAGTAGACTTATAGGACCTATTTTATGTAAAATGAGGTGCTAAATCCACTGGTGAAAACCGCGATGTCTTATCTTTAACCGTTTAGGAGATCAAGTAAAATGGAGAATAATAGAAATTTGAAAATGTGATATATAAATATATTATTCGTTTTTACCTTTCTCAACTCTTGAGAGTAGACTTATAGGACCTATTTTATGTAAAATGAGGTGCTAAATCCACTGGTGAAAATCGCGATGTCCTATTTTTAACCGTTTAGGAGATCAAGTAAAATGGAGAATAATAGAAATTTGAAAATGTGATATATAAACATTTTATTCGTTTGTACCTTTATCAACTCTTAAGAGTAGACTTATAGAACTTATTTTATGTAAAATGAGGTGCTAAATCCACTGGTGAAAACCGCGATGTCCTATCTTGAACCGTTTAGGAGATTGAGTAAAATGGAGAATAATAGATATTTGAAAATGTGATATATAAACATTTTGTTCGTTTGTACCTTGATCAACTCTTGAGAGTAGACTTATAGGACTTATTTTATGTAAAATGAGGTGCTAAATCCACTGGTGAAAACCCCGATGTCCTATCTTGAACCGTTTAGGAGATCGAGTAAAATGTAGGATAATAGATATTTGAAAATGTGATATATAAACATTTTGTTCGTTTGTACCTTTATCAACTCTTGAGAGTAGACTTATAGGACATATTTTATGTAAAATGAGGTGCTACATCCACTGGTGAAAACTGCGATGTCCTATCTTGAACCGTTTAGGAGATCGAGTAAAATGGAGAAAAATAGATATTTGAAAATGTGATATATAAACATTTTATTCGTTTGTACCTTTATCAACTTTTGAGAGTAGACTTATAGGACCTATTTTAGGTAAAATGAGGTGCTAAATCCACTGGTGAAAATCGCGATGTCCTATTTTTAACCGTTTAGGAGATCGAGTAAAATGGAGAAAAATAGATATTTGAAAATGTGATATATAAACATTTTATTCGTTTTTACCTATATCAACTCTTGAAAGTAGACTTATAGGACCTATTTTATGTAAAATGAGGTGCTAAATTCACTGGTGAAAACCGCGATGTCCTATCTTTAACCGTTTAGGAGATCGAGTAAAATGGAGAATAATAGATATTTGAAAATGTGATATATAAACATTTTATTCGTATGTACCTTTATCAACATTTAAAAGTAGACTTATAGGACCTATTTTATGGAAAATGAGGTGCTTAATCCACTGGTGAAAACCACGATGTCCTATCTTTAACCGTTTAGGAGATCGAGTAAAATGGAGAATAATAGATATTTGATAATGTGATATATAAACATTTTATTCCTTTGTACCTTTATCAACTCTTGAGAGTAGACTTATAAGACTTATTTCATGTAAAATGAGGTGCTAAATCTACTGGTGAAAACCGCGATGTCCTATCTTTAACCGTTTAGGAGATCGAGTAAAATGGAGAATAATAGATATTTGAAAATGTGATATATAAACATTTTATTCGTTTTTACCTTTATCAACTTTTGAGAGTAGACTTATAGGAAATATTTTATGTAAAATGACGTGCTAAATCCACTGGTGAAAACCTCGATGTCCTATTTTTAACCGTTTAGGAGATCGAGTAAAATGGAAAATAATAGATATTTGAAAATGTGATATATAAACATTTTGTTCGTTTGTACCTTTATCAACTCTTGAGAGTAGACTTATAATACATATTTTATGTAAAATGAGGTGCTAAATCCATTGGTGAAAACCGCGATGTCCTATCTTTAACCGTTTAGGAGATCAAGTAAAATGGAGAATAATAGAAATTTGAAAATGTGATATATAAATATATTATTCGTTTTTACCTTTATCAACTCTTGAGAGTAGACCTATAGGACCTATTTTATGTAAAATGAGGTGCTAAATCCACTGGTGAAAATCGCGATGTCCTATTTTTAACCGTTTAGGAGATCAAGTAAAATGGAGAATAATAGAAATTTGAAAATGTGATATATAAACATTTTATTCGTTTGTACCTTTATCAACTCTTAAGAGTAGACTTATAGAAATTATTTTATGTAAAATGAGGTGCTACATCCACTGGTGAAAACTGCGATGCCCTATCTTGAACCGTTTAGGAGATCGAGTAAAATGGAGAAAAATAGATATTTGAAAATGTGATATATAATCATTTTATTCGTTTTTACCTTTATCAACTCTTGAAAGTAGACTTATAGGACCTATTTTATGTAAAATGAGGTGCTAAATTCACTGGTGAAAACCGCGATGTCCTATCTTGAACCGTTTAGGATATCGAGTAAAATGGATATTTATAGATATTTGAAAATGTGATATATAAACATTTTATTCGTTTGTACCTTTATCAACTCTTGAGAGTAGACTTATAGGAGTTATTTTATGTAAAATGAGGTGCTAAATCCACTGGTGAAAACCGCGATGTCCTATCTTTAAAAGTTTAGGAGATCGAGTAAAATGGAGAATAATTGATATTTGAAAATGTGATATATAAATATTTTATTCGTTTTTACCTTTATCAACTTTTGAGAGTAGACTTATAGGACCTATTTTATGTAAAATGACGTGCTAAATCCACTGGTGAAAACCTCGATGTCCTATCTTTAACCGTTTAGGAGATCGGGTAAAATGGAGAATAATAGATATTTGAAAATGTGATATATAAACATTTTATTCGTTTGTACCTTTATCAACTTTTGAGAGTAGACTTATAGGACCTATTTTATGTAAAATGAGGTGCTAAATCCACTGGTGAAAACCGCGATGTCTTATCTTTAACCGTTTAGGAGATCAAGTAAAATGGAGAATAATAGAAATTTGAAAATGTGATATATAAATATATTATTCGTTTTTACCTTTCTCAACTCTTGAGAGTAGACTTATAGGACCTATTTTATGTAAAATGAGGTGCTAAATCCACTGGTGAAAATCGCGATGTCCTATTTTTAACCGTTTAGGAGATCAAGTAAAATGGAGAATAATAGAAATTTGAAAATGTGATATATAAACATTTTATTCGTTTGTACCTTTATCAACTCTTAAGAGTAGACTTATAGAACTTATTTTATGTAAAATGAGGTGCTAAATCCACTGGTGAAAACCGCGATGTCCTATCTTGAACCGTTTAGGAGATTGAGTAAAATGGAGAATAATAGATATTTGAAAATGTGATATATAAACATTTTGTTCGTTTGTACCTTGATCAACTCTTGAGAGTAGACTTATAGGACTTATTTTATGTAAAATGAGGTGCTAAATCCACTGGTGAAAACCCCGATGTCCTATCTTGAACCGTTTAGGAGATCGAGTAAAATGTAGGATAATAGATATTTGAAAATGTGATATATAAACATTTTGTTCGTTTGTACCTTTATCAACTCTTGAGAGTAGACTTATAGGACATATTTTATGTAAAATGAGGTGCTACATCCACTGGTGAAAACTGCGATGTCCTATCTTGAACCGTTTAGGAGATCGAGTAAAATGGAGAAAAATAGATATTTGAAAATGTGATATATAAACATTTTATTCGTTTGTACCTTTATCAACTTTTGAGAGTAGACTTATAGGACCTATTTTAGGTAAAATGAGGTGCTAAATCCACTGGTGAAAATCGCGATGTCCTATTTTTAACCGTTTAGGAGATCGAGTAAAATGGAGAAAAATAGATATTTGAAAATGTGATATATAAACATTTTATTCGTTTTTACCTATATCAACTCTTGAAAGTAGACTTATAGGACCTATTTTATGTAAAATGAGGTGCTAAATTCACTGGTGAAAACCGCGATGTCCTATCTTTAACCGTTTAGGAGATCGAGTAAAATGGAGAATAATAGATATTTGAAAATGTGATATATAAACATTTTATTCGTATGTACCTTTATCAACATTTAAAAGTAGACTTATAGGACCTATTTTATGGAAAATGAGGTGCTTAATCCACTGGTGAAAACCACGATGTCCTATCTTTAACCGTTTAGGAGATCGAGTAAAATGGAGAATAATAGATATTTGATAATGTGATATATAAACATTTTATTCCTTTGTACCTTTATCAACTCTTGAGAGTAGACTTATAAGACTTATTTCATGTAAAATGAGGTGCTAAATCTACTGGTGAAAACCGCGATGTCCTATCTTTAACCGTTTAGGAGATCGAGTAAAATGGAGAATAATAGATATTTGAAAATGTGATATATAAACATTTTATTCGTTTTTACCTTTATCAACTTTTGAGAGTAGACTTATAGGAAATATTTTATGTAAAATGACGTGCTAAATCCACTGGTGAAAACCTCGATGTCCTATTTTTAACCGTTTAGGAGATCGAGTAAAATGGAAAATAATAGATATTTGAAAATGTGATATATAAACATTTTGTTCGTTTGTACCTTTATCAACTCTTGAGAGTAGACTTATAATACATATTTTATGTAAAATGAGGTGCTAAATCCATTGGTGAAAACCGCGATGTCCTATCTTTAACCGTTTAGGAGATCAAGTAAAATGGAGAATAATAGAAATTTGAAAATGTGATATATAAATATATTATTCGTTTTTACCTTTATCAACTCTTGAGAGTAGACCTATAGGACCTATTTTATGTAAAATGAGGTGCTAAATCCACTGGTGAAAATCGCGATGTCCTATTTTTAACCGTTTAGGAGATCAAGTAAAATGGAGAATAATAGAAATTTGAAAATGTGATATATAAACATTTTATTCGTTTGTACCTTTATCAACTCTTAAGAGTAGACTTATAGAAATTATTTTATGTAAAATGAGGTGCTACATCCACTGGTGAAAACTGCGATGTCCTATCTTGAACCGTTTAGGAGATCGAGTAAAATGGAGAAAAATAGATATTTGAAAATGTGATATATAATCATTTTATTCGTTTTTACCTTTATCAACTCTTGAAAGTAGACTTATAGGACCTATTTTATGTAAAATGAGGTGCTAAATTCACTGGTGAAAACCGCGATGTCCTATCTTGAACCGTTTAGGATATCGAGTAAAATGGATATTTATAGATATTTGAAAATGTGATATATAAACATTTTATTCGTTTGTACCTTTATCAACTCTTGAGAGTAGACTTATAGGAGTTATTTTATGTAAAATGAGGTGCTAAATCCACTGGTAAAAACCGCGATGTCCTATCTTTAAAAGTTTAGGAGATCGAGTAAAATGGAGAATAATTGATATTTGAAAATGTGATATATAAACATTTTATTCGTTTGTACCTTTATCAACTCTTGAGAGTAGACTTATAGGACTTATTTTATGTAAAATGAGGTGCTAAATCCACTGGTAAAAACCGCGATGTCCTATCTTGAACCGTTTAGGGGATCGAGTAAAATGGAGAATAATAGATATTTGAAAATGTGATATATAAACATTATGTTCGTTTGTACCTTGATCAACTCTTGAGAGTAGACTTATAGGACTTATTTTATGTAAAATAAGATGCTAAATCCACTGGTAAAAACAGCGATGTCCTATCTTTAACCGTTTAAGAGATCGAGTAAAATTGATAATAACAGATATTTGAAAATGTGATATATAAACATTTTATTCGATTGTACCTTTATCAACTTTTGAGAGTAGACTTATAGGACCTATTTTATGTGAAATGAGGAGCTAAATCCACTGGTGAAAACCGCGATGTCCTATCTTGAACCGTTTAGGAGATCGACTAAAAAGGAGAAAAATAGAAATTTGAAAATGTGATATATATACATTTTATTCGTTTTTACCTTTATCAACTCTTGTGAGTAGACTTATAGGACCTATTTTATGTAAAATGAGATGCTAAATCCACTGGTCAATACCTCGATGTCCTATCTTTAACCGTTTAGGAGATCGAGTAAAATGGAGAATAATAGATATTTGAAAATGTGATATATAAACATTTTATTCGTTTGTACCTTTATCAACATTTAAAAGTAGACTTATAGGACCTATTTTATGGAAAATGAGGTGCTAAATCCACTGGTGAAAACCACGATGTCCTATCTTTAACCGTTTAGGAGATCGAGTAAAATGGAGAATAATAGATATTTGATAATGTGATATATAAACATTTTATTCGTTTGTACCTTTATCAACTCTTGAGAGTAGACTTATAGGACCTATTTTATGTAAAATGAGGTGCTAAATCCACTGGTGAAAATCGCGATGTCCTATTTTTAACCGTTTAGGAGATCAAGTAAAATGGAGAATAATAGAAATTTGAAAATGTGATATATAAACATTTTATTCGTTTGTACCTTTATCAACTCTTAAGAGTAGACTTATAGAACTTATTTTATGTAAAATGAGGTGCTACATCCACTGGTGAAAACTGCGATGTCCTATCTTGAACCGTTTAGGAGATCGAGTAAAATGGAGAAAAATAGATATTTGAAAATGTGATATATAAACATTTTATTCGTTTTTACCTTTATCAACTCTTGAAAGTAGACTTATTGGACCTATTTTATGTAAAATGAGGTGCTAAATTCACTGGTGAACACCGCGATGTCCTATCTTTAACCGTTTAGGAGATCGAGTAAAATGGAGAATAATAGATATTTGAAAATGTGATATATAAACATTTTATTCGTATGTACCTTTATCAACATTTAAAAGTAGACTTATAGGACCTATTTTATGGAAAATGAGGTGCTAAATCCACTGGTGAAAACCACGATGTCCTATTTTTAACCGTTTAGGAGATCAAGTAAAATGGAGAATAATAGAAATTTGAAAATGTGATATATAAACATTTTGATCGTTTGTACCTTTATCAACTCTTGAGAGTAGACTTATAGGACATATTTTATGTAAAATGAGGTGCTACATCCACTGGTGAAAACTGCGATGTCCTATCTTGAACCGTTTAGGAGATCGAGTAAAATGGAGAAAAATAGATATTTGAAAATGTGATATATAAACATTTTATTCGTTTGTACCTTTATCAACTTTTGAGAGTAGACTTATAGGACCTATTTTATGTAAAATGAGGTGCTAAATCCATTGGTGAAAACCGCGATGTCCTATCTTTAACCGTTTAGGAGATCGAGTAAAATGGAGAATAATAGATATTTGAAAATGTGATATATAAATATTTTATTCGTTTTTACCTTTATCAACTTTTGAGAGTAGACTTATAGGACCTATTTTATGTAAAATGACGTGCTAAATCCACTGGTGAAAACCTCGATGTCCTATCTTTAACCGTTTAGGAGATCGGGTAAAATGGAGAATAATAGATATTTGAAAATGTGATATATAAACATTTTATTCGTTTGTACCTTTATCAACTTTTGAGAGTAGACTTATAGGACCTATTTTATGTAAAATGAGGTGCTAAATCCACTGGTGAAAACCGCGATGTCTTATCTTTAACCGTTTAGGAGATCAAGTAAAATGGAGAATAATAGAAATTTGAAAATGTGATATATAAATATATTATTCGTTTTTACCCTTCTCAACTCTTGAGAGTAGACTTATAGGACCTATTTTATGTAAAATGAGGTGCTAAATCCACTGGTGAAAATCGCGATGTCCTATTTTTAACCGTTTAGGAGATCAAGTAAAATGGAGAATAATAGAAATTTGAAAATGTGATATATAAACATTTTATTCGTTTGTACCTTTATCAACTTTTAAGAGTAGACTTATAGAACTTATTTTATGTAAAATGAGGTGCTAAATCCACTGGTGAAAACCGCGATGTCCTATCTTGAGCCGTTAAGAGATTGAGTAAAATGGAGAATAATAGATATTTGAAAATGTGATATATAAACATTTTGTTCGTTTGTACCTTGATCAACTCTTGAGAGTAGACTTATAGGACTTATATTATGTAAAATGAGGTGCTAAATCCACTGGTGAAAACCCCGATGTCCTATCTTGAACCGTTTAGGAGATCGAGTAAAATGTAGGATAATAGATATTTGAAAATGTGATATATAAACATTTTGTTCGTTTGTACCTTTATCAACTCTTGAGAGTAGACTTATAGGACATATTTTATGTAAAATGAGGTGCTACATCCACTGGTGAAAACTGCGATGTCCTATCTTGAACCGTTTAGGAGATCGAGTAAAATTTAGAAAAATAGATATTTGAAAATGTGATATATAAACATTTTATTCGTTTGTACCTTTATCAACTTTTGAGAGTAGACTTATAGAACCTATTTTATGTAAAATGAGGTGCTAAATCCATTGGTGAAAACCGCGATGTCCTATCTTTAACCGTTTAGGAGATCAAGTAAAATGGAGAATAATAGAAATTTGAAAATGTGATATATAAATATATTATTCGTTTTTACCTTTATCAACTCTTGAGAGTAGACTTATAGGACCTATTTTATGTAAAATGAGGTGCTAAATCCACTGGTGAAAATCGCGATGTCCTATTTTTAACCGTTTAGGAGATCGAGTAAAATGGAGAAAAATAGATATTTGAAAATGTGATATATAAACATTTAATTCGTTTTTACCTATATCAACTCTTGAAAGTAGACTTATAGGACCTATTTTATGTAAAATGAGGTGCTAAATTCACTGGTGAAAACCGCGATGTCCTATCTTTAACCGTTTAGGAGATCGAGTAAAATGGAGAATAATAGATATTTGAAAATGTGATATATAAACATTTTATTCGTATGTACCTTTATCAACATTTAAAAGTAGACTTATAGGACCTATTTTATGGAAAATGAGGTGCTTAATCCACTGGTGAAAACCACGATGTCCTATCTTTAACCGTTTAGGAGATCGAGTAAAATGGAGAATAATAGATATTTGATAATGTGATATATAAACATTTTATTCCTTTGTACCTTTATCAACTCTTGAGAGTAGACTTATAAGACTTATTTCATGTAAAATGAGGTGCTAAATCTACTGGTGAAAACCGCGATGTCCTATCTTTAACCGTTTAGGAGATCGAGTAAAATGGAGAATAATAGATATTTGAAAATGTGATATATAAACATTTTATTCGTTTTTACCTTTATCAACTTTTGAGAGTAGACTTATAGGAAATATTTTATGTAAAATGACGTGCTAAATCCACTGGTGAAAACCTCGATGTCCTATTTTTAACCGTTTAGGAGATCGAGTAAAATGGAAAATAATAGTTATTTGAAAATGTGATATATAAACATTTTGTTCGTTTGTACCTTTATCAACTCTTGAGAGTAGACTTATAATACATATTTTATGTAAAATGAGGTGCTAAATCCATTGGTGAAAACCGCGATGTCCTATCTTTAACCGTTTAGGATATCGAGTAAAATGGATATTAATAGATATTTGAAAATGTGATATATAAACATTTTATTCGTTTGTACCTTTATCAACTCTTGAGAGTAGACTTATAGGACTTATTTTATGTAAAATGAGGTGCTAAATCCACTGGTGAAAACCGCGATGTCCTATTTTTAACCGTTTAGGAGATCGAGTAAAATGGAAAATAATAGATATTTGAAAATGTGATATATAAACATTTTATTCGTTTGTACCTTTATCAACTCTTGAGAGTAGACTTATAGGACCTATTTTATGTAAAATGAGGTGTTAAATCCACTGGTGAAAACCTCGATGTCCTATCTTTAACCGTTTAGAAGATCGAGTAAAATGAAGAATAATAGATATTTGAAAATGTGATATATAAACATTTTATTCGTTTGTACCTTTATCAACTTTTGAGAGTAGACTTATAGGACCTATTTTATGTAAAATGAGGTGCCTAATCCACTGGTGAAAACCTCGAAGTCCTATCTTAAACCGTTTAGGAGATCGAGTAAAATGGATATTAATAGATATTTGAAAATGTGATATATAAACATTTTATTCGTTTGTACCTTTATCAACTTTTGAGAGTAGACTAATAGGACTTATTATATGTAAAATGAGGTGCTAAGTCCACTGGTGAAAACCGCGATGTCCTATCTTTAACCGTTTAGGATATCGAGTAAAATGGATATTAATATATATTTGAAAATGTGATATATAAACATTTTATTCGTTTGTACCTTTATCAACTTTTGAGAGTAGACTTATAGGACCTATTTTATGTAAAATGAGGTGTTAAATCCACTGGTGAAAACCTCGATGTCCTATCTTTAACCGTTTAGGAGATCGAGTAAAATGGATATTAATAGATATTTGAAAATGTGATATATAAACATTTTATTCGTTTGTACCTTTATCAACTTTTGAGAGTAGACTAATAGGACTTATTATATGTAAAATGAGGTGCTAAGTCCACTGGTGAAAACCGCGATGTCCTATCTTTAACCGTTTAGGATATCGAGTAAAATGGATATTAATATATATTTGAAAATGTGATATATAAACATTGAATTCGTTTGTACCTTTATCAACTCTAAAGAGTAGACTTATAGGACTTATTTTATGTAAATTGAGGTGCTAAATCCACTGGTAAAAACCGCGATGTCCTATCTTGAACCGTTTAGGGGATCGAGTAAAATGGAGAATAATAGATATTTGAAAATGTGATATATAAACATTATGTTCGTTTGTACCTTGATCAACTCTTAAGAGTAGACTTATAGGACTTATTTTATGTAAAATAAGATGCTAAATCCACTGGTAAAAACAGCGATGTCCTATCTTTAACCGTTTAAGAGATCGAGTAAAATTGATAATAACAGATATTTGAAAATGTGATATATAAACATTTTATTCGATTGTACCTTTATCAACTTTTGAGAGTAGACTTATAGGACCTATTTTATGTGAAATGAGGAGCTAAATCCACTGGTGAAAACCGCGATGTCCTATCTTGAACCGTTTAGGAGATCGACTAAAATGGAGAAAAATAGAAATTTGAAAATGTGATATATATACATTTTATTCGTTTTTACCTTTATCAACTCTTGTGAGTAGACTTATAGGACCTATTTTATGTAAAATGAAATGCTAAATCCACTGGTCAATACCTCGATGTCCTATCTTTAACCGTTTAGGAGATCGAGTAAAATGGAGAATAATAGATATTTGAAAATGTGATATATAAACATTTTATTCGTTTTTACCTTTATCAACTTTTGAGAGTAGACTTATAGGACCTATTTTATGTAAAATGACGTGCTACATCCACTGGTGAAAACTGCGATGTCCTATCTTGAACCGTTTAGGAGATCGAGTAAAATGGAGAAAAATAGATATTTGAAAATGTGATATATAAACATTTTATTCGTTTTTACCTTTATCAACTCTTGAAAGTAGACTTATAGGACCTATTTTATGTAAAATGAGGTGCTAAATTCACTGGTGAACACCGCGATGTCCTATCTTTAACCGTTTAGGAGATCGAGTAAAATGGAGAATAATAGATATTTGAAAATGTGATATATAAACATTTTATTCGTATGTACCTTTATCAACATTTAAAAGTAGACTTATAGGACCTATTTTATGGAAAATGAGGTGCTAAATCCACTGGTGAAAACCACGATGTCCTATCTTTAACCGTTTAGGAGATCGAGTAAAATGGAGAATAATAGATATTTGATAATGTGATATATAAACATTTTATTCGTTTGTACCTTTATCAACTCTTGAGAGTAGACTTATAAGACTTATTTCATGTAAAATGAGGTGCTAAATCTACTGGTGAAAACCGCGATGTCCTATCTTTAACCGTTTAGGAGATCGAGTAAAATGGAGAATAATAGATATTTGAAAATGTGATATATAAATATTTTATTCGTTTTTACCTTTATCAACTTTTGAGAGTAGACTTATAGGACCTATTTTATGTAAAATGACGTGCTAAATCCACTGGTGAAAACCTCGATGTCCTATCTTTAACCGTTTAGGAGATCGGGTAAAATGGAGAATAATAGATATTTGAAAATGTGATATATAAACATTTTATTCGTTTGTACCTTTATCAACTTTTGAGAGTAGACTTATAGGACCTATTTTATGTAAAATGAGGTGCTAAATCCACTGGTGAAAACCGCGATGTCTTATCTTTAACCGTTTAGGAGATCAAGTAAAATGGAGAATAATAGAAATTTGAAAATGTGATATATAAATATATTATTCGTTTTTACCTTTCTCAACTCTTGAGAGTAGACTTATAGGACCTATTTTATGTAAAATGAGGTGCTAAATCCACTGGTGAAAATCGCGATGTCCTATTTTTAACCGTTTAGGAGATCAAGTAAAATGGAGAATAATAGAAATTTGAAAATGTGATATATAAACATTTTATTCGTTTGTACCTTTATCAACTCTTAAGAGTAGACTTATAGAACTTATTTTATGTAAAATGAGGTGCTAAATCCACTGGTGAAAACCGCGATGTCCTATCTTGAACCGTTTAGGAGATTGAGTAAAATGGAGAATAATAGATATTTGAAAATGTGATATATAAACATTTTGTTCGTTTGTAACTTGATCAACTCTTGAGAGTAGACTTATAGGACTTATTTTATGTAAAATGAGGTGCTAAATCCACTGGTGAAAACCCCGATGTCCTATCTTGAACCGTTTAGGAGATCGAGTAAAATGTAGGATAATAGATATTTGAAAATGTGATATATAAACATTTTGTTCGTTTGTACCTTTATCAACTCTTGAGAGTAGACTTATAGGACATATTTTATGTAAAATGAGGTGCTACATCCACTGGTGAAAACTGCGATGTCCTATCTTGAACCGTTTAGGAGATCGAGTAAAATGGAGAAAAATAGATATTTGAAAATGTGATATATAAACATTTTATTCGTTTGTACCTTTATCAACTTTTGAGAGTAGACTTATAGGACCTATTTTAGGTAAAATGAGGTGCTAAATCCACTGGTGAAAATCGCGATGTCCTATTTTTAACCGTTTAGGAGATCGAGTAAAATGGAGAAAAATAGATATTTGAAAATGTGATATATAAACATTTTATTCGTTTTTACCTATATCAACTCTTGAAAGTAGACTTATAGGACCTATTTTATGTAAAATGAGGTGCTAAATTCACTGGTGAAAACCGCGATGTCCTATCTTTAACCGTTTAGGAGATCGAGTAAAATGGAGAATAATAGATATTTGAAAATGTGATATATAAACATTTTATTCGTATGTACCTTTATCAACATTTAAAAGTAGACTTATAGGACCTATTTTATGGAAAATGAGGTGCTTAATCCACTGGAGAAAACCACGATGTCCTATCTTTAACCGTTTAGGAGATCGAGTAAAATGGAGAATAATAGATATATGATAATGTGATATATAAACATTTTATTCCTTTGTACCTTTATCAACTCTTGAGAGTAGACTTATAAGACTTATTTCATGTAAAATGAGGTGCTAAATCTACTGGTGAAAACCGCGATGTCCTATCTTTAACCGTTTAGGAGATCGAGTAAAATGGAGAATAATAGATATTTGAAAATGTGATATATAAACATTTTATTCGTTTTTACCTTTATCAACTTTTGAGAGTAGACTTATAGGAAATATTTTATGTAAAATGACGTGCTAAATCCACTGGTGAAAACCTCGATTTCCTATTTTTAACCGTTTAGGAGATCGAGTAAAATGGAAAATAATAGATATTTGAAAATGTGATATATAAACATTTTGTTCGTTTGTACCTTTATCAACTCTTGAGAGTAGACTTATAATACATATTTTATGTAAAATGAGGTGCTAAATCCATTGGTGAAAACCGCGATGTCCTATCTTTAACCGTTTAGGAGATCAAGTAAAATGGAGAATAATAGAAATTTGAAAATGTGATATATAAATATATTATTCGTTTTTACCTTTATCAACTCTTGAGAGTAGACCTATAGGACCTATTTTATGTAAAATGAGGTGCTAAATCCACTGGTGGAAATCGCGATGTCCTATTTTTAACCGTTTAGGAGATCAAGTAAAATGGAGAATAATAGAAATTTGAAAATGTGATATATAAACATTTTATTCGTTTGTACCTTTATCAACTCTTAAGAGTAGACTTATAGAAATTATTTTATGTAAAATGAGGTGCTACATCCACTGGTGAAAACTGCGATGTCCTATCTTGAACCGTTTAGGAGATCGAGTAAAATGGAGAAAAATAGATATTTGAAAATGTGATATATAAACATTTTATTCGTTTTTACCTTTATCAACTCTTGAAAGTAGACTTATAGGACCTATTTTATGTAAAATGAGGTGCTAAATTCACTGGTGAAAACCGCGATGTCCTATCTTGAACCGTTTAGGATATCGAGTAAAATGGATATTTATAGATATTTGAAAATGTGATATATAAACATTTTATTCGTTTGTACCTTTATCAACTCTTGAGAGTAGACTTATAGGAGTTATTTTATGTAAAATGAGGTGCTAAATCCACTGGTGAAAACCGCGATGTCCTATCTTTAAAAGTTTAGGAGATCGAGTAAAATGGAGAATAATTGATATTTGAAAATGTGATATATAAACATTTTATTCGTTTGTACCTTTATCAACTCTTGAGAGTAGACTTATAGGACTTATTTTATGTAAAATGAGGTGCTAAATCCACTGGTGAAAACCCCGATGTCCTATCTTTAACCGTTTAGGAGATCGAGTAAAATGAAAAATAATAGATATTTGAAAATGTGATATATAAACATTTTATTCGTTTGTACCTTTATCAACTCTAAAGAGTAGACTTATAGGAATTATTTTATGTAAATTGAGGTGCTAAATCCACTGGTAAAAACCGCGATGTCCTATCTTGAACCGTTTAGGGGATCGAGTAAAATGGAGAATAATAGATATTTGAAAATGTGATATATAAACATTATGTTCGTTTGTACCTTGATCAACTCTTGAGAGTAGACTTATAGGACTTATTTTATGTAAAATAAGATGCTAAATCCACTGGTAAAAACAGCGATGTCCTATCTTTAACCGTTTAAGAGATCGAGTAAAATTGATAATAACAGATATTTGAAAATGTGATATATAAACATTTTATTCGATTGTACCTTTATCAACTTTTGAGAGTAGACTTATAGGACCTATTTTATGTGAAATGAGGAGCTAAATCCACTGGTGAAAACCGCGATGTCCTATCTTGAACCGTTTAGGAGATCGACTAAAATGGAGAAAAATAGAAATTTGAAAATGTGATATATATACATTTTATTCGTTTTTACCTTTATCAACTCTTGTGAGTAGACTTATAGGACCTATTTTATGTAAAATGAGATGCTAAATCCACTGGTCAATACCTCGATGTCCTATCTTTAACCGTTTAGGAGATCGAGTAAAATGGAGAATAATAGATATTTGAAAATGTGATATATAAACATTTTATTCGTTTGTACCTTTATCAACTCTTGAGAGTAGACTTATAGGACCTTTTTTATGTAAAATGAGGTGCTAAATCCACTGGTGAAAACCTCGATGTCCTATCTTTAACCGTTTAGGAGATCGAGTAAAATGGAGAATAATAGATATTTGAAAATGTGATATATAAACATTTTATTCGTTTGTACCTTTATCAACATTTAAAAGTAGACTTATAGGACCTATTTTATGGAAAATGAGGTGCTAAATCCACTGGTGAAAACCACGATGTCCTATCTTTAACCGTTTAGGAGATCGAGTAAAATGGAGAATAATAGATATTTGATAATGTGATATATAAACATTTTATTCGTTTGTACCTTTATCAACTCTTGAGAGTAGACTTATAAGACTTATTTCATGTAAAATGAGGTGCTAAATCTACTGGTGAAAACCGCGATGTCCTATCTTTAACCGTTTAGGAGATCGAGTAAAATGGAGAATAATAGATATTTGAAAATGTGATATATAAACATTTTATTCGTTTTTACCTTTATCAACTTTTGAGAGTAGACTTATAGGACCTATTTTATGTAAAATGAGGTGCTAAATCCACTGGTGAAAACCGCGATGTCCTATCTTTAACCGTTTAGGAGATCAAGTAAAATGGAGAATAATAGAAATTTGAAAATGTGATATATAAATATATTATTCGTTTTTACCTTTATCAACTCTTGAGAGTAGACTTATAGGACCTATTTTATGTAAAATGAGGTGCTAAATCCACTGGTGAAAATCGCGATGTCCTATTTTTAACCGTTTAGGAGATCAAGTAAAATGGAGAATAATAGAAATTTGAAAATGTGATATATAAACATTTTATTCGTTTGTACCTTTATCAACTCTTAAGAGTAGACTTATAGAACTTATTTTATGTAAAATGAGGTGCTACATCCACTGGTGAAAACTGCGATGTCCTATCTTGAACTGTTTAGGAGATCGAGTAAAATGGAGAAAAATAGATATTTGAAAATGTGATATATAAACATTTTATTCGTTTTTACCTTTATCAACTCTTGAGAGTAGACTTATAGGACTTATTTTATGTAAAATGAGGTGCTAAATCCACTGGTGAAAACCTCGATGTCCTATCTTTAACCGTTTAGGAGATCGAGTAAAATGGAGAATAATAGATATTTGAAAATGTGATATATAAACATTTTATTCGTATGTACCTTTATCAACATTTAAAAGTAGACTTATAGGACCTATTTTATGGAAAATGAGGTGCTAAATCCACTGGTGAAAACCACGATGTCCTATCTTTAACCGTTTAGGAGATCGAGTAAAATGGAGAATAATAGATATTTGATAATGTGATATATAAACATTTTATTCGTTTGTACCTTTATCAACTCTTGAGAGTAGACTTATAAGACTTATTTCATGTAAAATGAGGTGCTAAATCTACTGGTGAAAACCGCGATGTCCTATCTTTAACCGTTTAGGAGATCGAGTAAAATGGAGAATAATAGATATTTGAAAATGTGATATATAAACATTTTATTCGTTTTTACCTTTATCAACTTTTGAGAGTAGACTTATAGGACCTATTTTATGTAAAATGAGGTGCTAAATCCACTGGTGAAAACCGCGATGTCCTATCTTTAACCGTTTAGGAGATCAAGTAAAATGGAGAATAATAGAAATTTGAAAATGCGATATATAAATATATTATTCGTTTTTACCTTTATCAACTCTTGAGAGTAGACTTATAGGACCTATTTTATGTAAAATGAGGTGCTAAATCCACTGGTGAATATCGCGATGTCCTATTTTTAACCGTTTAGGAGATCAAGTAAAATGGAGAATAATAGAAATTTGAAAATGTGATATATAAACATTTTATTCGTTTGTACCTTTATCAACTCTTAAGAGTAGACTTATAGAACTTATTTTATGTAAAATGAGGTGCTACATCCACTGGTGAAAACTGCGATGTCCTATCTTGAACCGTTTAGGAGATCGAGTAAAATGGAGAAAAATAGATATTTGAAAATGTGATATATAAACATTTTATTCGTTTTTACCTTTATCAACTCTTGAAAGTAGACTTATAGGACCTATTTTATGTAAAATGAGGTGCTAAATTCACTGGTGAACACCGCGATGTCCTATCTTTAACCGTTTAGGATATCGAGTAAAATGGAGAATAATAGATATTTGAAAATGTGATATATAAACATTTTATTCGTATGTACCTTTATCAACATTTAAAAGTAGACTTATAGGACCTATTTTATGGAAAATGAGGTGCTAAATCCACTGGTGAAAACCACGATGTCCTATCTTTAACCGTTTAGGAGATCGAGTAAAATGGAGAATAATAGATATTTGATAATGTGATATATAAACATTTTATTCGTTTGTACCTTTATCAACTCTTGAGAGTAGACTTATAAGACTTATTTCATGTAAAATGAGGTGCTAAATCTACTGGTGAAAACCTCGATGTCCTATCTTTAACCGTTTAGGAGATCGGGTAAAATGGAGAATAATAGATATTTGAAAATGTGATATATAAACATTTTATTCGTTTGTACCTTTATCAACTTTTGAGAGTAGACTTATACGACCTATTTTATGTAAAATGAGGTGCTAAATCCACTGGTGAAAACCGCGATGTCTTATCTTTAACCGTTTAGGAGATCAAGTAAAATGGAGAATAATAGAAATTTGAAAATGTGATATATAAATATATTATTCGTTTTTACCTTTCTCAACTCTTGAGAGTAGACTTATAGGACCTATTTTATGTAAAATGAGGTGCTAAATCCACTGGTGAAAATCGCGATGTCCTATTTTTAACCGTTTAGGAGATCAAGTAAAATGGAGAATAATAGAAATTTGAAAATGTGATATATAAACATTTTATTCGTTTGTACCTTTATCAACTCTTAAGAGTAGACTTATAGAACTTATTTTATGTGAAATGAGGTGCTAAATCCACTGGTGAAAACAGCGATGTCCTATCTTTAACCGTTTAAGAGATCGAGTAAAATTGATAATAACAGATATTTGAAAATGTGATATATAAACATTTTATTCGTTTGTAACTTTATCAACTCTTGAGAGTTGACTTATAGGAGTTATTTTATGTAAAATGAGGTGCTAAATCCACTGGTGAAAACCGCGATGTCCTATTTTTAACCGTTTAGGAGATCGAGTAAAATGGAGAATAATAGATATTTGAAAATGTGATATATAAACATTTTATTCGTTTGTACCTTTATCAACTCTTGAGAGTAGACTTATAGGACTTATTTTATGTAAAATAAGATGCTAAATCCACTGGTAAAAACAGCGATGTCCTATCTTTAACCGTTTAAGAGATCGAGTAAAATTGATAATAACAGATATTTGAAAATGTGATATATAAACATTTTATTCGTTTGTAACTTTATCAACTCTTGAGAGTTGACTTATAGGAGTTATTTTATGTAAAATGAGGTGCTAAACTCACTGGTGAAAACCGCGATGTCCTATCTTTAACCGTTTAGGAGATCGAGTAAAATGGAGAATAATAGTTATTTGAAAATGTGATATATAAACATTTTATTCGTTTTTACCTTTATCAACTCTTGAGAGTAGACTTATAGGACTTATTTTATGTAAAATGAGATGCTAAATCCACTGGTGAAAACCGCGATGTCCTATCTTTAACCGTTTAGGAGATCGAGTAAAATGGAGAATAATAGATATTTGAAAATGTGATATATAAACATTTTATTCGTTTGTACCTTTATCAACTCTTGAGAGTAGACTTATAGGACCTTTTTTTATGTAAAATGAGGTGCTAAATCCACTGGTGAAAACCTCGATGTCCTATCTTTAACCGTTTAGGAGATCGAGTAAAATGGAGAATAATAGATATTTGATAATGTGATATATAAACATTTTATTCGTTTGTACCTTTATCAACTCTTGTGAGTAGACTTATAGGACCTATTTTATGGAAAATGAGGTGCTAAATCCACTGGTGAAAACCTCGATGTCCCATCTTTAACCGTTTAGGAGATCGAGTAAAATGGAGAATAATAGATATTTGATAATGTGATATATAAACATTTTATTCGTTTGTACCTTTATCAACTCTTGAGAGTAGACTTATAAGACTTATTTCATGTAAAATGAGGTGCTAAATCTACTGGTGAAAACCGCGATGTCCTATCTATAACCGTTTAGGAGATCGGGTAAAATGGAGAATAATAGATATTTGAAAATGTGATATACAAACATTTTATTCGTTTGTACCTTTATCAACTTTTGAGAGTAGACTTATAGGACCTATTTTATGTAAAATGAGGTGCTAAATCCACTGGTGAAAACCGCGATGTCCTATCTTTAACCGTTTAGGAGATCAAGTAAAATGGAGAATAATAGAAATTTGAAAATGTGATATATAAACATATTATTCGTTTTTACCTTTATCAACTCTTGAGAGTAGACTTATAGGACCTATTTTATGTAAAATGAGGTGCTAAATCCACTGGTGAAAATCGCGATGTCCTATTTTTAACCGTTTAGGAGATCAAGTAAAATGGAGAATAATAAAAATTTGAAAATGTGATATATAAACATTTTATTCGTTTTTACCTTTATCAACTTTTGAGAGTAGACTTATAGAACCTATTTTATGTAAAATGACGTGCTAAATCCACTGGTGAAAGCCTCGAAGTCCTATCTTTAACCGTTTAGGAGATCGGGTAAAATGGAGAATAATAGATATTTGAAAATGTGATATATAAACATTTTATTCGTTTGTACCTTTATCAACTTTTGAGAGTAGACTTATAGGACCTATTTTATGTAAAATGAGGTGCTAAATCCACTGGTGAAAACCGCGATGTCCTATCTTTAACCGTTTAGGAGATCAAGTAAAATGGAGAATAATAGAAATTTGAAAATGTGATATATAAACATATTATTCGTTTTTACCTTTATCAACTCTTGAGAGTAGACTTATAGGACCTATTTTATGTAAAATGAGGTGCTAAATCCACTGGTGAAAATCGCGATGTCCTATTTTTAACCGTTTAGGAGATCAAGTAAAATGGAGAATAATAGAAATTTGAAAATGTGATATATAAACATTTTATTCGTTTTTACCTTTATCAACTTTTGAGAGTTGACTTATAGAACCTATTTTATGTAAAATGAGGTGCTAAATCCACTGGTGAAGACCTCGATGTCCTATCTTTAACCGTTTAGGAGATCGAGTAAAATGGAGAATAATAGATATTTGATAATGTGATACATAAACATTTTATTCGTTTGTACCTTTATCAACTCTTGAGAGTAGACTTATAAGACTTATTTCATGTAAAATGAGGTGCTAAATCTACTGGTGAAAACCGCGATGTCCTATCTTTAACCGTTTAGGAGATCGAGTAAAATGGAGAATAATAGATATTTGAAAATGTGATATATAAACATTTTAATCGTTTGTACCTTTATCAACTCTAAAGAGTAGACTTATAGGACTTATTTTATGTAAAATAAGGTGCTAAATCCACTGGTGAAAATCGCGATGTCCTATTTTTAACCGTTTAGGAGATCGAGTAAAATGGAAAATAATAGATATTTGAAAATGTGATATTTAAACATTTTGTTCGTTTGTACCTTTATAAACTCTAAAGAGTAGACTTATAGGACTTATTTTATGTAAAATGAGGTGCTAAATCCACTGGTGAAAACCGCGATGTCCTATCTTGAACCGTTTAGGAGATCGAGTAAAATGGAGAATAATAGATATTTGAAAATGTGATATATAAACATTTTGTTCGTTTGTACCTTGATCAACTCTTGAGAGTAGTCTTATAGGACTTATTTTATGTAAAATGAGGTGCTAAATCCACTGGTGAAAACCCCGATGTCCTATCTTGAACCGTTTAGGAGATCGAGTAAAATGGATATTAATAGATATTTGAAAATGTGATATATAAACATTTTATTCGTTTGTACCTTTATCAACTTTTGAGAGTAGACTAATAGGACCTATTTTATGTAAAATGAGGTGCTAAATCCACTGGTGAAAACCTCGATGTCCTATCTTTAACCGTTTAGAAGATCGAGTAAAATGGAGAATAATAGATATTTGAAAATGTGATATATAAACATTTTATTCCTTTGTACCTTTATCAACTTTTGAGAGTAGACTTATAGGACCTATTTTATATAAAATGAGGTGCTAAATCCACTGGTGAAAACCTCGATGTTATATCTTTAACGGTTTAGGAGATCGGGTAAAATGGAAAATAATACATAATTGAATATGTGATATATAAACATTTTATTCGTTTGTACTTTTATTAACTCTTAAGAGTAGACTTATAGAACTTATTTTATGTAAAATGAGGTGCTAAATCCACTAGTGAAAACCGCGATGTCCTATCTTGAACCGTTTAGGAGATTGAGTAAAATGGAGAATAATAGATATTTGAAAATGTGATATATAAACATTTTGTTCGTTTGTACCTTGATCAACTCTTGAGAGTAGACTTATAGGACTTATTTTATGAAAAATGAGGTGCTAAATCCACTGGTGAAAACCCCGATGTCCTATCTTGAACCGTTTAGGAGACCGAGTAAAATGTAGAATAATAGATATTTGAAAATGTGATATATAAACATTTTGTTCGTTTGTACCTTTATCAACTCTTGAGAGTAGACTTATAGGACATATTTTATGTAATATGAGGTGCTACATCCACTGGTGAAAACTGCGATGTCCTATCTTGAACCGTTTAGGGGATCGAGTAAAATGGAGAAAAATAGATATTTGAAAATGTGATATATAAACATTTTATTCGTTTTTACCTTTATCAACTCTTGAAAGTAGACTTATAGGACCTATTTTTTGTAAAATGAGGTGCTAAATTCACTGGTGAAAACCGCGAAGTCCTATCTTTAACCATTTAGGAGATCGAGTAAAATGGAGAATAATAGTTATTTGAAAATGTGATATATAAACATTTTATTCGTTTTTACCTTTATCAACTCTTGAGAGTAGACTTATAGGACTTATTTTATGTAAAATGAAATGCTAAATCTACTGGTGAAAACCGCGATGTCCTATCTTGATCCGTTTAGGAGATCGAGTAAAATGGATAAAAATAGTTATTTGAAAATGTGATATATAAACATTTTATTCGTTTGTACCTTTATCAACTCTTGAGAGTAGACTTATAGGACTTATTTTATGTAAAATGAGGTGATAAATCCACAGGTGAAAACCGCGATGTCCTATCTTGATCCGTTTAAGAGATCGAGTAAAATGGATAAAAATAGTTATTTGAAAATGTGATATATAAACATTTTGTTCGTTTGGAACTTGATCAACTCTTGAGAGTAGACTTATAGGACTTATTTTATGTAAAATGAGGTGCTAAATCCACTGGTGAAAACCCCGATGTCCTATCTTGAACCGCTTAGGAGATCGAGTAAAATGGAGAATAATAGATATTTGAAAATGTGATATATAAACATTATGTTCGTTTGTACCTTGATCAACTCTTGAGAGTAGACTTATAGGACTTATTTTATGTAAAATAAGATGCTAAATCCACTGGTAAAAACAGCGATGTCCTATCTTTAACCGTTTAAGAGATCGAGTAAAATTGATAATAACAGATATTTGAAAATGTGATATATAAACATTTTATTCGATTGTACCTTTATCAACTTTTGGGAGTAGACTTATAGGACCTATTTTATGTGAAATGAGGAGCTAAATCCACTGGTGAAAACCGCGATGTCCTATCTTGAACCGTTTAGGAGATCGACTAAAATGGAGAAAAATAGAAATTTGAAAATGTGATATATATACATTTTATTCGTTTTTACCTTTATCAACTCTTGTGAGTAGACTTATAGGACCTATTTTATGTAAAATGAGATGCTAAATCCACTGGTCAATACCTCGATGTCCTATCTTTAACCGTTTAGGAGATCGAGTAAAATGGAGAATAATAGATATTTGAAAATGTGATATATAAACATTTTATTCGTTTGTACCTTTATCAACTCTTGAGAGTAGACTTATAGGACCTTTTTTATGTAAAATGAGGTGCTAAATCCACTGGTGAAAACCTCGATGTCCTATCTTTAACCGTTTAGGAGATCGAGTAAAATGGAGAATAATAGATATTTGAAAATGTGATATATAAACATTTTATTCGTATGTACCTTTATCAACATTTAAAAGTAGACTTATAGGACCTATTTTATGGAAAATGAGGTGCTAAATCCACTGGTGAAAACCACGATGTCCTATCTTTAACCGTTTAGGAGATCGAGTAAAATGGAGAATAATAGATATTTGATAATGTGATATATAAACATTTTATTCGTTTGTACCTTTATCAACTCTTGAGAGTAGACTTATAAGACTTATTTCATGTAAAATGAGGTGCTAAATCTACTGGTGAAAACCGCGATGTCCTATCTTTAACCGTTTAGGAGATCAAGTAAAATGGAGAATAATAGATATTTGAAAATGTGATATATAAACATTTTATTCGTTTTTACCTTTATCAACTTTTGAGAGTAGACTTATAGGACCTATTTTATGTAAAATGAGGTGCTAAATCCACTGGTGAAAACCGCGATGTCCTATCTTTAACCGTTTAGGAGATCAAGTAAAATGGAGAATAATAGAAATTTGAAAATGTGATATATAAATATATTATTCGTTTTTACCTTTATCAACTCTTGAGAGTAGACTTATAGGACCTATTTTATGTAAAATGAGGTGCTAAATCCACTGGTGAAAATCGCGATGTCCTATTTTTAACCGTTTAGGAGATCAAGTAAAATGGAGAATAATAGAAATTTGAAAATGTGATATATAAACATTTTTTTCGTTTGTACCTTTATCAACTCTTAAGAGTAGACTTATAGAACTTATTTTATGTAAAATGAGGTGCTACATCCACTGGTGAAAACTGCGATGTCCTATCTTGAACTGTTTAGGAGATCGAGTAAAATGGAGAAAAATAGATATTTGAAAATGTGATATATAAACATTTTATTCGTTTTTACCTTTATCAACTCTTGAGAGTAGACTTATAGGACTTATTTTATGTAAAATGAGGTGCTAAATCCACTGGTGAAAACCTCGATGTCCTATCTTTAACCGTTTAGGAGATCGAGTAAAATGGAAAATAATAGATATTTGAAAATGTGATATATAAACATTTTATTCGTATGTACCTTTATCAACATTTAAAAGTAGACTTATAGGACCTATTTTATGGAAAATGAGGTGCTAAATCCACTGGTGAAAACCACGATGTCCTATCTTTAACCGTTTAGGAGATCGAGTAAAATGGAGAATAATAGATATTTGATAATGTGATATATAAACATTTTATTCGTTTGTACCTTTATCAACTCTTGAGAGTAGACTTATAAGACTTATTTCATGTAAAATGAGGTGCTAAATCTACTGGTGAAAACCGCGATGTCCTATCTTTAACCGTTTAGGAGATCAAGTAAAATGGAGAATAATAGATATTTGAAAATGTGATATATAAACATTTTATTCGTTTTTACCTTTATCAACTTTTGAGAGTAGACTTATAGGACCTATTTTATGTAAAATGAGGTGCTAAATCCACTGGTGAAAACCGCGATGTCCTATCTTTAACCGTTTAGGAGATCAAGTAAAATGGAGAATAATAGAAATTTGAAAATGTGATATATAAATATATTATTCGTTTTTACCTTTATCAACTCTTGAGAGTAGACTTATAGGACCTATTTTATGTAAAATGAGGTGCTAAATCCACTGGTGAATATCGCGATGTCCTATTTTTAACCGTTTAGGAGATCAAGTAAAATGGAGAATAATAGAAATTTGAAAATGTGATATATAAACATTTTATTCGTTTGTACCTTTATCAACTCTTAAGAGTAGACTTATAGAACTTATTTTATGTAAAATGAGGTGCTACATCCACTGGTGAAAACTGCGATGTCCTATCTTGAACCGTTTAGGAGATCGAGTAAAATGGAGAAAAATAGATATTTGAAAATGTGATATATAAACATTTTATTCGTTTTTACCTTTATCAACTCTTGAAAGTAGACTTATAGGACCTATTTTATGTAAAATGAGGTGCTAAATTCACTGGTGAACACCGCGATGTCCTATCTTTAACCGTTTAGGATATCGAGTAAAATGGAGAATAATAGATATTTGAAAATGTGATATATAAACATTTTATTCGTATGTACCTTTATCAACATTTAAAAGTAGACTTATAGGACCTATTTTATGGAAAATGAGGTGCTAAATCCACTGGTGAAAACCACGATGTCCTATCTTTAACCGTTTAGGAGATCGAGTAAAATGGAGAATAATAGATATTTGATAATGTGATATATAAACATTTTATTCGTTTGTACCTTTATCAACTCTTGAGAGTAGACTTATAAGACTTATTTCATGTAAAATGAGGTGCTAAATCTACTGGTGAAAACCTCAATGTCCTATCTTTAACCGTTTAGGAGATCGGGTAAAATGGAGAATAATAGATATTTGAAAATGTGATATATAAACATTTTATTCGTTTGTACCTTTATCAACTTTTGAGAGTAGACTTATACGACCTATTTTATGTAAAATGAGGTGCTAAATCCACTGGTGAAAACCGCGATGTCTTATCTTTAACCGTTTAGGAGATCAAGTAAAATGGAGAATAATAGAAATTTGAAAATGTGATATATAAATATATTATTCGTTTTTACCTTTCTCAACTCTTGAGAGTAGACTTATAGGACCTATTTTATGTAAAATGAGGTGCTAAATCCACTGGTGAAAATCGCGATGTCCTATTTTTAACCGTTTAGGAGATCAAGTAAAATGGAGAATAATAGAAATTTGAAAATGTGATATATAAACATTTTATTCGTTTGTACCTTTATCAACTCTTAAGAGTAGACTTATAGAACTTATTTTATGTGAAATGAGGTGCTAAATCCACTGGTGAAAACAGCGATGTCCTATCTTTAACCGTTTAAGAGATCGAGTAAAATTGATAATAACAGATATTTGAAAATGTGATATATAAACATTTTATTCGTTTGTAACTTTATCAACTCTTGAGAGTTGACTTATAGGAGTTATTTTATGTAAAATGAGGTGCTAAATCCACTGGTGAAAACCGCGATGTCCTATTTTTAACCGTTTAGGAGATCGAGTAAAATGGAGAATAATAGATATTTGAAAATGTGATATATAAACATTTTATTCGTTTGTACCTTTATCAACTCTTGAGAGTAGACTTATAGGACTTATTTTATGTAAAATAAGATGCTAAATCCACTGGTAAAAACAGCGATGTCCTATCTTTAACCGTTTAAGAGATCGAGTAAAATTGATAATAACAGATATTTGAAAATGTGATATATAAACATTTTATTCGTTTGTAACTTTATCAACTCTTGAGAGTTGACTTATAGGAGTTATTTTATGTAAAATGAGGTGCTAAACTCACTGGTGAAAACCGCGATGTCCTATCTTTAACCGTTTAGGAGATCGAGTAAAATGGAGAATAATAGTTATTTGAAAATGTGATATATAAACATTTTATTCGTTTTTACCTTTATCAACTCTTGAGAGTAGACTTATAGGACTTATTTTATGTAAAATGAGATGCTAAATCCACTGGTGAAAACCGCGATGTCCTATCTTTAACCGTTTAGGAGATCGAGTAAAATGGAGAATAATAGATATTTGAAAATGTGATATATAAACATTTTATTCGTTTGTACCTTTATCAACTCTTGAGAGTAGACTTATAGGACCTTTTTTTATGTAAAATGAGGTGCTAAATCCACTGGTGAAAACCTCGATGTCCTATCTTTAACCGTTTAGGAGATCGAGTAAAATGGAGAATAATAGATATTTGATAATGTGATATATAAACATTTTATTCGTTTGTACCTTTATCAACTCTTGTGAGTAGACTTATAGGACCTATTTTATGGAAAATGAGGTGCTAAATCCACTGGTGAAAACCTCGATGTCCCATCTTTAACCGTTTAGGAGATCGAGTAAAATGGAGAATAATAGATATTTGATAATGTGATATATAAACATTTTATTCGTTTGTACCTTTATCAACTCTTGAGAGTAGACTTATAAGACTTATTTCATGTAAAATGAGGTGCTAAATCTACTGGTGAAAACCGCGATGTCCTATCTATAACCGTTTAGGAGATCGAGTAAAATGGAGAATAATAGATATTTGAAAATGTGATATATAAACATTTTATTCGTTTTTACCCTTGTCAACTTTTGAGAGTAGATTTATAGGACCTATTTTATGTAAAATGACGTGCTAAATCCACTGGTGAAAACCTCGATGTCCTATCTTTAACCGTTTAGGAGATCGGGTAAAATGGAGAATAATAGATATTTGAAAATGTGATATATAAACATTTTATTCGTTTGTACCTTTATCAACTTTTGAGAGTAGACTTATAGGACCTATTTTATGTAAAATGAGGTGCTAAATCCACTGGTGAAAACCGCGATGTCCTATCTTTAACCGTTTAGGAGATCAAGTAAAATGGAGAATAATAGAAATTTGAAAATGTGATATATAAACATATTATTCGTTTTTACCTTTATCAACTCTTGAGAGTAGACTTATAGGACCTATTTTATGTAAAATGAGGTGCTAAATCCACTGGTGAAAATCGCGATGTCCTATTTTTAACCGTTTAGGAGATCAAGTAAAATGGAGAATAATAGAAATTTGAAAATGTGATATATAAACATTTTATTCGTTTTTACCTTTATCAACTTTTGAGAGTAGACTTATAGAACCTATTTAATGTAAAATGAGGTGCTAAATCCACTGGTGAAGACCTCGATGTCCTATCTTTAACCGTTTAGGAGATCGAGTAAAATGGAGAATAATAGATATTTGATAATGTGATACATAAACATTTTATTCGTTTGTACCTTTATCAACTCTTGAGAGTAGACTTATAAGACTTATTTCATGTAAAATGAGGTGCTAAATCTACTGGTGAAAACCGCGATGTCCTATCTTTAACCGTTTAGGAGATCGAGTAAAATGGAGAATAATAGATATTTGAAAATGTGATATATAAACATTTTAATCGTTTGTACCTTTATCAACTCTAAAGAGTAGACTTATAGGACTTATTTTATGTAAAATGAGGTGCTAAATCCACTGGTGAAAATCGCGATGTCCTATTTTTAACCGTTTAGGAGATCGAGTAAAATGGAAAATAATAGATATTTGAAAATGTGATATTTAAACATTTTGTTCGTTTGTACCTTTATAAACTCTAAAGAGTAGACTTATAGGACTTATTTTATGTAAAATGAGGTGCTAAATCCACTGGTGAAAACCGCGATGTCCTATCTTGAACCGTTTAGGAGATCGAGTAAAATGGAGAATAATAGATATTTGAAAATGTGATATATAAACATTTTGTTCGTTTGTACCTTGATCAACTCTTGAGAGTAGTCTTATAGGACTTATTTTATGTAAAATGAGGTGCTAAATCCACTGGTGAAAACCCCGATGTCCTATCTTGAACCGTTTAGGAGATCGAGTAAAATGGATATTAATAGATATTTGAAAATGTGATATATAAACATTTTATTCGTTTGTACCTTTATCAACTTTTGAGAGTAGACTAATAGGACCTATTTTATGTAAAATGAGGTGCTAAATCCACTGGTGAAAACCTCGATGTCCTATCTTTAACCGTTTAGAAGATCGAGTAAAATGGAGAATAATAGATATTTGAAAATGTGATATATAAACATTTTATTCCTTTGTACCTTTATCAACTTTTGAGAGTAGACTTATAGGACCTATTTTATGTAAAATGAGGTGCTAAATCCACTGGTGAAAACCTCGATGTTATATCTTTAACCGTTTAGGAGATCGGGTAAAATGGAAAATAATACATATTTGAATATGTGATATATAAACATTTTATTCGTTTGTACCTTTATCAACTCTTAAGAGTAGACTTATAGAACTTATTTTATGTAAAATGAGGTGCTAAATCCACTAGTGAAAACCGCGATGTCCTATCTTGAACCGTTTAGGAGATTGAGTAAATTGGAGAATAATAGATATTTGAAAATGTGATATATAAACATTTTGTTCGTTTGTACCTTGATCAACTCTTGAGAGTAGACTTATAGGACTTATTTTATGAAAAATGAGGTGCTAAATCCACTGGTGAAAACCCCGATGTCCTATCTTGAACCGTTTAGGAGACCGAGTAAAATGTAGAATAATAGATATTTGAAAATGTGATATATAAACATTTTGTTCGTTTGTACCTTTATCAACTCTTGAGAGTAGACTTATAGGACATATTTTATGTAATATGAGGTGCTACATCCACTGGTGAAAACTGCGATGTCCTATCTTGAACCGTTTAGGGGATCGAGTAAAATGGAGGAAAATAGATATTTGAAAATGTGATATATAAACATTTTATTCGTTTTTACCTTTATCAACTCTTGAAAGTAGACTTATAGGACCTATTTTTTGTAAAATGAGGTGCTAAATTCACTGGTGAAAACCGCGAAGTCCTATCTTTAACCATTTAGGAGATCGAGTAAAATGGAGAATAATAGTTATTTGAAAATGTGATATATAAACATTTTATTCGTTTTTACCTTTATCAACTCTTGAGAGTAGACTTATAGGACTTATTTTATGTAAAATGAAATGCTAAATCTACTGGTGAAAACCGCGATGTCCTATCTTGATCCGTTTAGGAGATCGAGTAAAATGGATAAAAATAGTTATTTGAAAATGTGATATATAAACATTTTATTCGTTTGTACCTTTATCAACTCTTGAGAGTAGACTTATAGGACTTATTTTATGTAAAATGAGGTGATAAATCCACTGGTGAAAACCGCGATGTCCTATCTTGATCCGTTTAAGAGATCGAGTAAAATGGATAAAAATAGTTATTTGAAAATGTGATATATAAACATTTTGTTCGTTTGGACCTTGATCAACTCTTGAGAGTAGACTTATAGGACTTATTTTATGTAAAATGAGGTGCTAAATCCACTGGTGAAAACCCCGATGTCCTATCTTGAACCGCTTAGGAGATCGAGTAAAATGGAGAATAATAGATATTTGAAAATGTGATATATAAACATTTTGTTCGTTTGTACCTTGATCAACTCTTGAGAGTAGACTTATAGGACTTATTTTATGTAAAATGAGGTGCTAAATCCACTGGTAAAAACCCCGATGTCCAATCTTGAACCGTTTAGGAGATCGAGTAAAATGTAGAATAATAGATATTTGAAAATGTGATATATAAACATTTTGTTCGTTTGTACCTTTATCAACTCTTGAGAGTAGACTTATAGGACATATTTTATGTAAAATGAGGTGCTACATCCACTGGTGAAAACAGCGATGTCCTATCTTGAACCGTTTAGGAGATCGAGTAAAATGGAGAATAATAGATATTTGAAAATGTGATATATAAACATTTTATTCGTTTGTACCTTTATCAACTCTTGAGGGTAGACTTATAGGACCTATTTTATGTAAAATGAGGTGCTAAATCCACTGGTAAAAACCGCGATGTTCTATCTTGAGCCGTTTAGGAGATCGAGTAAAATGGAGAAAAATAGATATTTGAAAATGTGACATATAAACATTTTATTCGTTTTTACCTTTATCAACTCTTGAGAGTAGACTTATAGGACTTATTTTATGTAAAATGAGGTGCTACATCCACTGGTGAAAACTGCGATGTCCTATCTTGAACCGTTTAGGGGATCGAGTAAAATGGATAAAAATAGATATTCGAAAATGTGATATATAAACATTTTATTCGTTTTTACCTTTATCAACTCTTGAAAGTAGACTTATAGGACCTATTTTTTGTAAAATGAGGTGCTAAATTCACTGGTGAAAACCGCGAAGTCCTATCTTTAACCATTTAGGAGATCGAGTAAATTGGAGAATAATAGATATTTGAAAATGTGATATATAAACATTTTATTCGTTTTTACCTTTATCAACTCTTGAGAGTAGACTTATAGGACTTATTATATGTAAAATGAGGTGCTAAATCCACTGGTGAAAACCCCGATGTCCTATCTTGAACCGTTTAGGAGATCGAGTAAAATGGATTTTAATAGATATTTGAAAATGTGATATATAAACATTTTATTCGTTTGTACCTTTATCAACTTTTGAGAGTAGACTAATAGGACCTATTTTATGTAAAATGAGGTGCTAAATCCACTGGTGAAAACCTCGATGTCCTATCTTTAACCGTTTAGAAGATCGAGTAAAATGGAGAATAATAGATATTTGAAAATGTGATATATAGACATTTTATTCCTTTGTACCTTTATCAACTTTTGAGAGTAGACTTATAGGACCTATTTTATGTAAAATGAGGTGCTAAATCCACTGGTGAAAACCTCGATGTTATATCTTTAACCGTTTAGGAGATCGGGTAAAATGGAAAATAATACATATTTGAATATGTGATATATAAACATTTTATTCGTTTGTACCTTTATCAACTCTTAAGAGTAGACATAGAACTTATTTTATGTAAAATGAGGTGCTAAATCCACTAGTGAAAACCGCGATGTCCTATCTTGAACCGTTTAGGAGATTGAGTAAAATGGAGAATAATAGATATTTGAAAATGTGATATATAAACATTTTGTTCGTTTGTACCTTGATCAACTCTTGAGAGTAGACTTATAGGACTTATTTTATGAAAAATGAGGTGCTAAATCCACTGGTGAAAACCCCGATGTCCTATCTTGAACCGTTTAGGAGACCGAGTAAAATGTAGAATAATAGATATTTGAAAATGTGATATATAAACATTTTGTTCGTTTGTACCTTTATCAACTCTTGAAAGTAGACTTATAGGACCTATTTTTTGTAAAATGAGGTGCTAAATTCACTGGTGAAAACCGCGAAGTCCTATCTTTAACCATTTAGGAGATCGAGTAAAATGGAGAATAATAGTTATTTGAAAATGTGATATATAAACATTTTATTCGTTTTTACCTTTATCAACTCTTGAGAGTAGACTTATAGGACTTATTTTATGTAAAATGAAATGCTAAATCTACTGGTGAAAACCGCGATGTCCTATCTTGATCCGTTTAGGAGATCGAGTAAAATGGATAAAAATAGTTATTTGAAAATGTGATATATAAACATTTTATTCGTTTGTACCTTTATCAACTCTTGAGAGTAGACTTATAGGACTTATTTTATGTAAAATGAGGTGATAAATCCACTGGTGAAAACCGCGATGTCCTATCTTGATCCGTTTAAGAGATCGAGTAAAATGGATAAAAATAGTTATTTGAAAATGTGATATATAAACATTTTGTTCGTTTGGACCTTGATCAACTCTTGAGAGTAGACTTATAGGACTTATTTTATGTAAAATGAGGTGCTAAATCCACTGGTGAAAACCCCGATGTCCTATCTTGAACCGCTTAGGAGATCGAGTAAAATGGAGAATAATAGATATTTGAAAATGTGATATATAAACATTTTGTTCGTTTGTACCTTGATCAACTCTTGAGAGTAGACTTATAGGACTTATTTTATGTAAAATGAGGTGCTAAATCCACTGGTAAAAACCCCGATGTCCAATCTTGAACCGTTTAGGAGATCGAGTAAAATGTAGAATAATAGATATTTGAAAATGTGATATATAAACATTTTGTTCGTTTGTACCTTTATCAACTCTTGAGAGTAGACTTATAGGACATATTTTATGTAAAATGAGGTGCTACATCCACTGGTGAAAACAGCGATGTCCTATCTTGAACCGTTTAGGAGATCGAGTAAAATGGAGAATAATAGATATTTGAAAATGTGATATATAAACATTTTATTCGTTTGTACCTTTATCAACTCTTGAGAGTAGACTTATAGGACCTATTTTATGTAAAATGAGGTGCTAAATCCACTGGTAAAAACCGCGATGTTCTATCTTGAGCCGTTTAGGAGATCGAGTAAAATGGAGAAAAATAGATATTTGAAAATGTGACATATAAACATTTTATTCGTTTTTACCTTTATCAACTCTTGAGAGTAGACTTATAGGACTTATTTTATGTAAAATGAGGTGCTACATCCACTGGTGAAAACTGCGATGTCCTATCTTGAACCGTTTAGGGGATCGAGTAAAATGGATAAAAATAGATATTCGAAAATGTGATATATAAACATTTTATTCGTTTTTACCTTTATCAACTCTTGAAAGTAGACTTATAGGACCTATTTTTTGTAAAATGAGGTGCTAAATTCACTGGTGAAAACCGCGAAGTCCTATCTTTAACCATTTAGGAGATCGAGTAAATTGGAGAATAATAGATATTTGAAAATGTGATATATAAACATTTTATTCGTTTTTACCTTTATCAACTCTTGAGAGTAGACTTATAGGACTTATTATATGTAAAATGAGGTGCTAAATCCACTGGTGAAAACCCCGATGTCCTATCTTGAACCGTTTAGGAGATCGAGTAAAATGGATTTTAATAGATATTTGAAAATGTGATATATAAACATTTTATTCGTTTGTACCTTTATCAACTTTTGAGAGTAGACTAATAGGACCTATTTTATGTAAAATGAGGTGCTAAATCCACTGGTGAAAACCTCGATGTTATATCTTTAACCGTTTAGGAGATCGGGTAAAATGGAAAATAATACATATTTGAATATGTGATATATAAACATTTTATTCGTTTGTACCTTTATCAACTCTTAAGAGTAGACATAGAACTTATTTTATGTAAAATGAGGTGCTAAATCCACTAGTGAAAACCGCGATGTCCTATCTTGAACCGTTTAGGAGATTGAGTAAAATGGAGAATAATAGATATTTGAAAATGTGATATATAAACATTTTGTTCGTTTGTACCTTGATCAACTCTTGAGAGTAGACTTATAGGACTTATTTTATGAAAAATGAGGTGCTAAATCCACTGGTGAAAACCCCGATGTCCTATCTTGAACCGTTTAGGAGACCGAGTAAAATGTAGAATAATAGATATTTGAAAATGTGATATATAAACATTTTGTTCGTTTGTACCTTTATCAACTCTTGAGAGTAGACTTATAGGACATATTTTATGTAATATGAGGTGCTACATCCACTGGTGAAAACTGCGATGTCCTATCTTGAACCGTTTAGGGGATCGAGTAAAATGGAGAAAAATAGATATTTGAAAATGTGATATATAAACATTTTATTCGTTTTTACCTTTATCAACTCTTGAAAGTAGACTTATAGGACCTATTTTTTGTAAAATGAGGTGCTAAATTCACTGGTGAAAACCGCGAAGTCCTATCTTTAACCATTTAGGAGATCGAGTAAAATGGAGAATAATAGTTATTTGAAAATGTGATATATAAACATTTTATTCGTTTTTACCTTTATCAACTCTTGAGAGTAGACTTATAGGACTTATTTTATGTAAAATGAAATGCTAAATCTACTGGTGAAAACCGCGATGTCCTATCTTGATCCGTTTAGGAGATCGAGTAAAATGGATAAAAATAGTTATTTGAAAATGTGATATATAAACATTTTATTCGTTTGTACCTTTATCAACTCTTGAGAGTAGACTTATAGGACTTATTTTATGTAAAATGAGGTGATAAATCCACTGGTGAGAACCGCGATGTCCTATCTTGATCCGTTTAAGAGATCGAGTAAAATGGATAAAAATAGTTATTTGAAAATGTGATATATAAACATTTTGTTCGTTTGGACCTTGATCAACTCTTGAGAGTAGACTTATAGGACTTATTTTATGTAAAATGAGGTGCTAAATCCACTGGTGAAAACCCCGATGTCCTATCTTGAACCGCTTAGGAGATCGAGTAAAATGGAGAATAATAGATATTTGAAAATGTGATATATAAACATTTTGTTCGTTTGTACCTTGATCAACTCTTGAGAGTAGACTTATAGGACTTATTTTATGTAAAATGAGGTGCTAAATCCACTGGTAAAAACCCCGATGTCCAATCTTGAACCGTTTAGGAGATCGAGTAAAATGTAGAATAATAGATATTTGAAAATGTGATATATAAACATTTTGTTCGTTTGTACCTTTATCAACTCTTGAGAGTAGACTTATAGGACATATTTTATGTAAAATGAGGTGCTACATCCACTGGTGAAAACAGCGATGTCCTATCTTGAACCGTTTAGGAGATCGAGTAAAATGGAGAATAATAGATATTTGAAAATGTGATATATAAATATTTTATTCGTTTGTACCTTTATTAACTCTTGAGAGTAGACTTATAGGACCTATTTTATGTAAAATGAGGTGCTAAATCCACTGGTGAAAACCGCGATGTCCTATCTTGAGCCGTTTAGGTGAACGAGTAAAATGGAGAAAAATAGATATTTGAAAATGTGACATATAAACATTTTATTCGTTTTTACCTTTATCAACTCTTGAGAGTAGACTTATAGGACTTATTTTATGTAAAATGAGGTGCTAAATCCTCTGATGAAAACCTCGATGTCCTATCTTGAACCGTTTAGGAGATCGAGTAAAATGGATAAAAATAGATATTTGAAAATGTGATATATAAACATTTTATTCGTTTGTACCTTTATCAACTCTTGAGAGTAGACTTATAGGACCTATTTTATGTAAAATGAGGTTCTAAATCCATTGGTGAAAACCGCGATGTCCTATCTTTAACCGTTTAGGAGATCGAGTGAAATGGAGAATAATAGATATTTTATAATGTGATATATAAACATTTTATTCGTTTGTACTATTATAAACTCATGAGAGTAGACTTATAGGAGTTATTTTATGTAAAATGAGGTGCTAAATCTACTGGTGAAAACCGCGATGTCCTATCTTGAACCGTTTAGGAGATCAAGTAAAATGGAGGATAATAGATATTTGAAAATGTGATATATAAACATTTTGTTCGTTTGTACCTTGATCAACTCTTGAGAGTAGACTTATAGGACTTATTTTATGTAAAATGAGGTGCTAAATCCACTGGTGAAAACAGCGATGTCCTATTTTGAACCGTTTAGGAGATCGAGTAAAATGGAGAATAATAGATATTTGAAAATGTGATATATAAACATTTTATTCGTTTGTACCTTTATCAACTCTTGAGAGTAGACTTATAGGACCTATTTTATGTAAAATGAGGTGCTAAATCCACTGGTGAAAACCGCGATGTTCTATCTTGAGCCGTTTAGGAGATCGAGTAAAATGGAGAAAAATAGATATTTGAAAATGTGACATATAAACATTTTATTCGTTTTTACCTTTGTCAACTCTTGAGAGTAGACTTATAGGACTTATTTTATGTAAAATGAGGTGCTAAATCCACTGATGAAAACCTCGATGTCCTATCTTTAACCGTTTAGAAGATCGAGTAAAATGAAGAATAATAGATATTTGAAAATGTGATATATAAACATTTTATTCGTTTGTACCTTTATCAACTTTTGAGAGTAGACTTATAGGACCTATTTTATGTAAAATGAGGTGCTTAATCCACTGGTGAAAACCTCGATGTCCCATCTTTAACCGTTTAGGAGATCGAGTAAAATGGAGAATAATAGATATTTGAAAATGTGATATATAAACATTTTATTCGTTTGTACCTTTATCAACATTTAAAAGTAGACTTATAGGACTTATTTTATGTAAAATGAGGTGCTTAATCCTTTGGTGAAAACCGCGATGTCCTATCTTAAACCGTTTAAGAGATTGAGTAAAATTGATAATAACAGATATTTGAAAATGTGATATATAAACATTTTATTCGTTTGTAACTTTATCAACTCTTGAGAGTTGACTTATAGGAGTTATTTTATGTAAAATGAGGTGCTAAACTCACTGGTGAAAACCGCGATGTCCTATCTTTAACCGTTTAGGAGATCGAGTAAAATGGAGAATAATAGATATTTGATAATGTGATATATAAACATTTTATTCGTTTGTACCTTTATCAACTCTTGAGAGTAGACTTATAGGACCTTTTTAATGTAAAATGAGGTGCTAAATCCACTGGTGAAATCCCCGATGTCCTATCTTTAACCGTTTAGGAGATCGAGTAAAATGGAGAATAATAGATATTTGAAAATGTGATATATAAACATTTTATTCGCTTGTACCTTTATCAACTTTTGAGAGTAGACTTATAGGACTTATTTTATGTAAAATGAAATGCTAAATCTACTGGTGAAAACCGCGATGTCCTATCTTGAACCGTTTAGGAGATCAAGTAAAATGGAGGATAATAGATATTTGAAAATGTGATATATAAACATTTTGTTCGTTTGTACCTTTATTAACTCTTGAGAGTAGACTTATAGGACCTATTTTATGTAAAATGAGGTGCTAAATCCACTGGTGAAAACCGCGATGTCCTATCTTGAGCCGTTTAGGTGAACGAGTAAAATGGAGAAAAATAGATATTTGAAAATGTGACATATAAACATTTTATTCGTTTTTACCTTTATCAACTCTTGAGAGTAGACTTATAGGACTTATTTTATGTAAAATGAGGTGCTAAATCCTCTGATGAAAACCTCGATGTCCTATCTTGAACCGTTTAGGAGATCGAGTAAAATGGATAAAAATAGATATTTGAAAATGTGATATATAAACATTTTATTCGTTTGTACCTTTATCAACTCTTGAGAGTAGACTTATAGGACCTATTTTATGTAAAATGAGGTTCTAAATCCATTGGTGAAAACCGCGATGTCCTATCTTTAACCGTTTAGGAGATCGAGTGAAATGGAGAATAATAGATATTTTATAATGTGATATATAAACATTTTATTCGTTTGTACTATTATAAACTCTTGAGAGTAGACTTATAGGAGTTATTTTATGTAAAATGAGGTGCTAAATCTACTGGTGAAAACCGCGATGTCCTATCTTGAACCGTTTAGGAGATCAAGTAAAATGGAGGATAATAGATATTTGAAAATGTGATATATAAACATTTTGTTCGTTTGTACCTTGATCAACTCTTGAGAGTAGACTTATAGGACTTATTTTATGTAAAATGAGGTGCTAAATCCACTGGTGAAAACAGCGATGTCCTATTTTGAACCGTTTAGGAGATCGAGTAAAATGGAGAATAATAGATATTTGAAAATGTGATATATAAACATTTTATTCGTTTGTACCTTTATCAACTCTTGAGAGTAGACTTATAGGACCTATTTTATGTAAAATGAGGTGCTAAATCCACTGGTGAAAACCGCGATGTTCTATCTTGAGCCGTTTAGGAGATCGAGTAAAATGGAGAAAAATAGATATTTGAAAATGTGACATATAAACATTTTATTCGTTTTTACCTTTGTCAACTCTTGAGAGTAGACTTATAGGACTTATTTTATGTAAAATGAGGTGCTAAATCCTCTGATGAAAACCTCGATGTCCTATCTTTAACCGTTTAGAAGATCGAGTAAAATGAAGAATAATAGATATTTGAAAATGTGATATATAAACATTTTATTCGTTTGTACCTTTATCAACTTTTGAGAGTAGACTTATAGGACCTATTTTATGTAAAATGAGGTGCTTAATCCACTGGTGAAAACCTCGATGTCCCATCTTTAACCGTTTAGGAGATCGAGTAAAATGGAGAATAATAGATATTTGAAAATGTGATATATAAACATTTTATTCGTTTGTACCTTTATCAACATTTAAAAGTAGACTTATAGGACTTATTTTATGTAAAATGAGGTGCTTAATCCTTTGGTGAAAACCGCGATGTCCTATCTTAAACCGTTTAAGAGATTGAGTAAAATTGATAATAACAGATATTTGAAAATGTGATATATAAACATTTTATTCGTTTGTAACTTTATCAACTCTTGAGAGTTGACTTATAGGAGTTATTTTATGTAAAATGAGGTGCTAAACTCACTGGTGAAAACCGCGATGTCCTATCTTTAACCGTTTAGGAGATCGAGTAAAATGGAGAATAATAGATATTTGATAATGTGATATATAAACATTTTATTCGTTTGTACCTTTATCAACTCTTGACAGTAGACTTATAGGACCTTTTTAATGTAAAATGAGGTGCTAAATCCACTGGTGAAATCCCCGATGTCCTATCTTTAACCGTTTAGGAGATCGAGTAAAATGGAGAATAATAGATATTTGAAAATGTGATATATAAACATTTTATTCGCTTGTACCTTTATCAACTTTTGAGAGTAGACTTATAGGACCTATTTTATGGAAAATGAGGTGCTAAATCCACTGGTGAAAACCACGATGTCCTATCTTTAACCGTTTAGGAGATCGAGTAAAATGGAAAATAATAGATATTTGAAAATGTGATATATTAACATTTTATTTGTTTTTACCTTTATCAACATTTAAAAGTAGACTTATAGGACTTATTTTATGTAAAATGAGGTGCTTAATCCTTTGGTGAAAACCGCGATGTCCTATCTTAAACCGTTTAAGAGATTGAGTAAAATTGATAATAACAGATATTTGAAAATGTGATATATAAACATTTTATTCGTTTGTAACTTTATCAACTCTTGAGAGTTGACTTATAGGAGTTATTTTATGTAAAATGAGGTGCTAAACTCACTGGTGAAAACCGCGATGTCCTATCTTTAACCGTTTAGGAGATCGAGTAAAATGGAGAATAATAGATATTTGATAATGTGATATATAAACATTTTATTCGTTTGTACCTTTATCAACTCTTGAGAGTAGACTTATAGGACCTTTTTAATGTAAAATGAGGTGCTAAATCCACTGGTGAAATCCCCGATGTCCTATCTTTAACCGTTTAGGAGATCGAGTAAAATGGAGAATAATAGATATTTGAAAATGTGATATATAAACATTTTATTCGCTTGTACCTTTATCAACTTTTGAGAGTAGACTTATAGGACCTATTTTATGGAAAATGAGGTGCTAAATCCACTGGTGAAAACCACGATGTCCTATCTTTAACCGTTTAGGAGATCGAGTAAAATGGAAAATAATAGATATTTGAAAATGTGATATATTAACATTTTATTTGTTTTTACCTTTATCAACTCTTGAGAATAGACTTATAGGACTTATTTTATGTAAAATGGGGTGGGTGCTTAATCTACTGATGAAAATTGCGATGTCCTATCTTTAACCGTTTAGGAGATGGAGTAAAATGGAGAATAATAGATATTTGAAAATGTGATATATAAACATTTTATTCGTTTGTACCTTTATCAACTCTTGAGAGTAGACTTATAGGACCTATTTTATGTAAAATGAGGTGCTAAATCCACTGGTAAAAACCGCGATGTCCTATCTTGAACCGTTTAGGAGATCGAGTAAAATGGAGAAAAATAGATATTTGAAAATGTGATATATTAACATTTTATTCGTTTTTACCTTTATCAACTCTTGAGAGTAGACTTGTAGGACCTATATTATGTAAAATGAAGTGCTAAATCCACTGGTGAAACCACGATGTCCTATCTTTAACCGTTTAGGAGATCGAGTAAAATGGAGAATAATAGAAATTTGAAAATGTGATATATAAACATTTTATTCGTTTTTGCCTTTATCAACTCTTGAGAGTAGACTTATAGGACCTATTTTATGTAAAATGAGGTGCTAAATCCACTGGTGAAAACCGCGATGTCCTATCTTTAACCATTTAGGAGATCGAGTAAAATGGAGAATAATAGATGTTTGAAAATGTGATATATAAACATTTTATTCGTTTTTACCTTTATCAACTCTTGAGAGTAGACTTATAGGACTTATTTTATGTAAAATGAGGTGCCTAATCCTCTGGTGAAAACCGCGATGTCCTATCTTTAACCGTTTAGGAGATCAAGTAAAATGGAGAATAATAGATATTTGATAATGTAATATATAAACATTTTATTCGTTTGTACCTTTATCAACTCTTGAGAGTTGACTTATAAGACTTATTTTATGTTAAATGAGGTGCTAAATCCACTGGTGAAAACCGCGATGTCCTATCTTTAACCGTTTAGGAGATCGAGTAAAATGGAGAATAATGGATATTTGAAAATGTGATATATAAACATTTTGTTCGTTTGTACCTTGATCAACTCTTGAGAGTAGACTTATAGGACTTATTTTATGTAAAATGAGGTGCTTAATCCTCTGGTGAAAACCGCGATGTCCTATCTTGAACCGTTTAGGAGATCGAGTAAAATGGAGAATAATAGATATTTGAAAATGTGATATATAAACATTTTGTTCGTTTGTACCTTGATCAACTCTTGAGAGTAGACTTATAGGACTTATTTTATGTAAAATGAGGTGCTAAATCCACTGGTGAAAACCCCGATGTCTAATCTTGAACCGTTTAGGAGATCGAGTAAAATGGAGAATAATAGATATTTGAAAATGTGATATATAAACATTTTATTCGTTTGTACCGTTATCAACATTTGAGAGTAGACTTTTAGGACCTATTTTATGTAAAATGAGGTGCTAAATCCACTGGTGAAAACCACGATGTCCTATCTTTAACCGTTTAGGAGATCGAGTAAAATGGAAAATAATAGATATTTGAAAATGTGATATATAAACATTTTATTCGTTTTTACCTTTATCAACTCTTGAGAATAGACTTATAGGACTTATTTTATGTAAAATGGGGTGCTTAATCCACTGATGAAAACCGCGATGTCCTATCTTTAACCGTTTAGGAGATGGAGTAAAATGGAGAAAAGTAGATATTTGAAAATGTGATATATAAACATTTTATTCGTTTGTACCTTTATCAACTCTTATGAGTAGACTTATAGGACTTATTTTAGGTAAAAAGTGGTGCTAAATCAACTGGTAAAAACCGCGATGTCCTATTTTTAACCGTTTAGGAGATCGAGTAAAATGGATGATAATAGATATTTGAAAATGTGATATATAAACATTTTATTCGTTTGTACCTTTATCAACTCTTGAGAGTAGACTTATAGGAGTTATTTTATGTAAAATATAGTGCTAAATCCACTGGTGAAAACTGCGATGTCCTATCTTTAACCGTTTAGGAGATCGAGTAAAATGGAGAATAATTGTTATTTGAAAATGTGATATATAAACATTTTATTCGTTTTTACCTTTATCAACTCTTTAGAGTAGACTTATAGGACTTATTTTATGTAAAATGAGATGCTAAATCCACTGGTGAAAACCGCGATGTCCTATCTTGATCCGTTTAGGAGATCGAGTAAAATGGATAAAAATAGTTATATGAAAATGTGATATATAAACATTTTATTCGTTTGTACCTTTATCAACTCTTGAGAGTAGACTTAAAGGACTTATTTTATGTAAAATGAGGTGATAAATCCACTGGTGAAAACCGCGATGTCCTATCTTGATCCGTTTAAGAGATCGAGTAAAATGGATAAAAATAGTTATTTGAAAATGTGATATATAAACATTTTGTTCGTTTGTACCTTGATCAACTCTTGAGAGTAGACTTATATGACTTATTTTATGTAAAATGAGGTGCTAAATCCACTGGTGAAAACCCCGATGTCCTATCTTGAACCGCTTAGGAGATCGAGTAAAATGGAGAATAATAGATATTTGAAAATGTGATATATAAACATTTTATTCGTTTGTACCTTTATCAACTCTTGAGAGTAGACTTATACGACTTATTTTATGTAAAATGAGGTGCTAAATCCACTGGTGAAATCCGCGATGTCCTATCTATAACCGTTTAGGAGATCGAGTAAAATGGAGAATAATAGATATTTGAAAATGTGATATATAAACATTTTATTCGTTTGTACCTTTATCATCTCTAAAGAGTAGACTTATAGGACTTATTTTATGTAAAATGAGGTGCTAAATCCACTGGTGAAAACCGCGATGTCCTATTTTTAACCTTTTAGGAGATCGAGTAAAATGGAGTATAATAGATATTTGAATATGTGATATATAAATATTTTATTCGTTTGTACCTTTATCAACTCTTAAGACTAGACTTATAGAACTTATTATATGTAAAATGAGGTGCTAAATCCACTGGTGAAAACCGCGATGTCCTATCTTGAACCGTTTAGGAGATCGAGTAAAATGGAGAATAATAGATATTTGAAAATGTGATATATAAACATTTTGTTCGTTTGTACCTTGATCAACTCTTGAGAGTAGACTTATAGGACTTATTTTATGTAAAATGAGGTGCTAAATCCACTGGTGAAAACCCCGATGTCCAATCTTGAACCGTTTAGGAGATCGAGTAAAATGTAGAATAATAGATATTTGAAAATGTGATATATAAACATTTTATTCGTTTGTACCTTTATCAACTCTTGAGAGTAGACTTATAGGACATATTTTATGTAAAATGAGGTGCTACATCCACTGGTGAAAACAGCGATGTCCTATCTTGAACCGTTTAGGAGATCGAGTAAAATGGAGAAAAATAGATATTTGAAAATGTGATATATAAACATTTTATTCGTTTGTACCTTTATCAACTCTTGGCAGTAGACTTATAGGACCTATTTTATGTAAAATGAGGTGCTAAATCCACTGGTGAAAACCGCGATGTCCTATCTTGAGCCGTTTAGGAGATCGAGTAAAATGGAGAAAAATAGATATTTGAAAATGTGACATATAAACATTTTATTCGTTTTTACCTTTATCAACTCTTGAGAGTAGACTTATAGGACTTATTTTATGTAAAATAAGGTGCTAAATCCACTGGTGAAAACCTCGATGACCTATCTTTAACCGTTTAGGAGATCGAGTAAAATGGAGAATAATAGATATTTGAAAATGTGATATATAAACATTTTATTCGCTTGTACCTTTATCAACTTTTGAGAGTAGACTTATAGGACCTATTTTATGTAAAATGAGGTGCTAAATCCACTGGTGAATACCTCGATATCCTATCTTTAACCGTTTAGGAGATCGAGTAAAATGGAGAATAATAGATATTTGAAAATGTGATATATAAACATTTTATTCGTTTGTACCTTTATCAACTCTTGAGAGTAGACTTATAGGACCTTTTTTATGTAAAATGAGGTGCTAAATCCACTGATGAAATCCCCGATGTCCTATCTTTAACCGTTTAGGAGATCGAGTAAAATGGAGAATAATAGATATTTGAAAATGTGATATATAAACATTTTATTCGCTTGTACCTTTATCAACTTTTGAGAGTAGACTTATAGGACCTATTTTATGTAAAATGAGGTGCTAAATCCACTGGTGAATACCTCGATATCCTATCTTTAACCGTTTAGGAGATCGAGTAAAATGGAGAATAATAGATATTTGAAAATGTGATATATAAACATTTTATTCGTTTGTACCTTTATCAACATTTAAAAGTAGACTTATAGGACCTATTTTATGGAAAATGAGGTGCTAAATCCACTGGTGAAAACTGCGATGTCCTATCTTTAACCGTTTAGGAGATCGAGTAAAATGGAGAATAATAGTTATTTGAAAATGTGATATATAAACATTTTATTCGTTTTTACTTTTATCAACTCTTGAGGGTAGACTTATAGGACTTATTTTATGTAAAATGAGATGCTAAATCCACTGGTGAAAACCGCGATGTCCTATCTTAATCCGTTTAGGAGATCGAGTAAAATGGATAAAAATAGTTATATGAAAATGTGATATATAAACATTTTATTCGTTTGTACCTTTATCAACTCTTGAGAGTAGACTTATAGGACTTATTTTATGTAAAATGAGGTGATAAATCCACTGGTGAAAACCGCGATGTCCTATCTTGATCCGTTTAAGAGATCGAGTAAAATGGATTAAAAATAGTTATTTGAAAATGTGATATATAAACATTTTGTTCGTTTGTACCTTGATCAACTCTTGAGAGTAGACTTATAGGACTTATTTTATGTAAAATGAGGTGCTAAATCCACTGGTAAAAACCCCGATGTCCTATCTTGAACCGCTTAGGAGATCGAGTAAAATGGAGAATAATAGATATTTGAAAATGTGATATATAAACATTTTATTCGTTTGTACCTTTATCAACTCTTGAGAGTAAACTTATAGGACTTATTTTATGTAAAATGAGGTGCTAAATCCACTGGTGAAATCCGCGATGTCCTATCTATAACCGTTTAGGAGATCGAGTAAAATGGAGAATAATAGATATTTGAAAATGTGATATATAAACATTTTATTCGTTTGTACCTTTATCATCCCTAAAGAGTAGACTTATAGGACTTATTTTATGTAAAATGAGGTGCTAAATCCACTGGTGAAAACCGCGATGTCCTATTTTTAACCTTTTAGGAGATCGAGTAAAGTGGAGTATAATAGATATTTGAATATGTGATATATAAACATTTTATTCGTTTGTACCTTTATCAACTCTTAAGAGTAGACTTATAGAACTTATTATATGTAAAATGAGGTGCTAAATCCACTGGTGAAAACCGCGATGTCCTATCTTGAACCGTTTAGGAGATCGAGTAAAATGTAGAATAATAGATATTTGAAAATGTGATATATAAACATTTTGTTCGTTTGTACCTTGATCAACTCTTGAGAGTAGACTTATAGGACTTATTTTATGTAAAATGAGGTGCTAAATCCACTGGTGAAAACCCCGATGTCCAATCTTGAACCGTTTAGGAGATCGAGTAAAATGTAGAATAATAGATATTTGAAAATGTGATATATAAACATTTTGTTCGTTTGTACCTTTATCAACTCTTGAGAGTAGACTTATAGGACATATTTTATGTAAAATGAGGTGCTACATCCACTGGTGAAAACAGCGATGTCCTATCTTGAACCGTTTAGGAGATCGAGTAAAATGGAGAATAATAGATATTTGAAAATGTGATATATAAACATTTTATTCGTTTGTACCTTTATCAACTCTTGAGAGTAGACTTATAGGACCTATTTTATGTAAAATGAGGTGCTAAATCCACTGGTGAAAACCGCGATGTCCTATCTTGAGTTGTTTAGGAGATCGAGTAAAATGTAGAAAAATAGATATTTTAAAATGTGACATATAAACATTTTATTCGTTTTTACCTTTATCAACTCTTGAGAGTAGACTTATAGGACTTATTTTATGTAAAATGGGGTGCTAAATCCACTGGTGAAAACCTCGATGTCCTATCTTTAACCGTTTAGGAGATCGAGTAAAATGGAGAATAATAGATATTTGAAAATGTGATATATAAACATTTTATTCGTTTGTACCTTTATCAACATTTAAAAGTAGACTTATAGGACCTATTTTATGTAAAATGAGGTGCTAAATCCACTGGTGAAAACCACGATGTCCTATCTTTAACCGTTTAGGAGATCGAGTAAAATGGAAAATAATAGATATTTGAAAATGTGATATATAAACATTTTATTTGTTTTTACCTTTATCAACTCTTGAGAATAGACTTATAGGACTTATTTTATGTAAAATGGGGTGCTTAATCTACTGATGAAAATTGCGATGTCCTATCTTTAACCGTTTAGGAGATGGAGTAAAATGGAGAATAATAGATATTTGAAAATGTGATATATAAATATTTTATTCGTTTGTACCTTTATCAACTCTTGAGAGTAGACTTATAAGACCTATTTTATGTAAAATGAGGTGCTAAATCCACTGGTAAAAACCGCGATGTCCTATCTTGAACCGTTTAGGAGATCGAGTAAAATGGAGAAAAATAGATATTTGAAAATGTGATATATTAACATTTTATTCGTTTTTACCTTTATCAACTCTTGAGAGTAGACTTCTAGGACCTATATTATGTAAAATGAGGTGCTAAATCCACTGGTGAAACCTCGATGTCCTATCTTTAACCGTTTAGGAGATCGAGTAAAATGGAGAATAATAGAAATTTGAAAATGTGATATATAAACATTTTATTCGTTTTTACCTTTATCAACTCTTGAGAGTAGACTTATAGGACCTATTTTATGTAAAATGAGGTGCTAAATCCACTGGTGAAAACCGCGATGTCCTATCTTTAATTGTTTAGGAGATCGAGTAAAATGGAGAATAATAGATATTTGATAATGTGATATATAAACATTTTATTCGTTTGTACCTTTATCAACTCTTGAGAGTAGACTTATAGGACCTTTTTTATGTAAAATGAGGTGCTAAATCCACTGGTGAAATCCCCGATGTCCTATCTTAAACTGTTTAGGAGATCGAGTAAAATGGAGAATAATAGATATTTGAAAATGTGATATATAAACATTTTATTCGCTTGTACCTTTATCAACTTTTGAGAGTAGACTTATAGGACCTATTTTATGTAAAATGAGGTGCTAAATCCACTGGTGAATACCTCGATATCCTATCTTTAACCGTTTAGGAGATCGAGTAAAATGGAGAATAATAGATATTTGAAAATGTGATATATAAACATTTTATTCGTTTGTGCCTTTATCAACATTTAAAAGTAGACTTATAGGACCTATTTTATGGAAAATGAGGTGCTAAATCCACTAGTGAAAACCACGATGTCCTATCTTTAACCGTTTAGGAGATCGAGTAAAATGGAAAATAATAGATATTTGAAAATGTGATATATAAACATTTTATTTGTTTTTACCTTTATCAACTCTTGAGAATAGACTTATAGGACTTATTTTATGTAAAATGGGGTGCTTAATCTACTGATGAAAATTGCGATGTCCTATCTTTAACCCTTTAGGAGATGGAGTAAAATGGAGAATAATAGATATTTGAAAATGTGATATATAAACATTTTATTCGTTTGTACCTTTATCAACTCTTGAGAGTAGACTTATAGGACCTATTTTATGTAAAATGAGGTTCTAAATCCACTGGTGAAAACCGCGATGTCCTATCTTTAACCGTTTAGGAGATCAAGTAAAATGGAGAATAATAGATATTTGATAATGTAATATATAAACATTTTATTCGTTTGTACATTTATCAACTCTTGAGAGTTGACTTATAGGACTTATTTTATGTAAAATGAGGTGCTAAATCCACAGGTGAAAACCGCGATGTCCTATCTTTAACCGTTTAGGAGATCGAGTAAAATGGAGAATAATGGATATTTGAAAATGTGATATATAAACATTTTGTTCGTTTGTACCTTGATCAACTCTTGAGAGTAGACTTATAGGACTTATTTTATGTAAAATGAGGTGCTTAATCCTCTGGTGAAAACCGCGATGTCCTATCTTAAACCGTTTAGGAGATCGAGTTAAATGGAGAATAATAGATATTTGAAAATGTGATATATAAACATTTTGTTCGTTTGTACCTTGATCAACTCTTGAGAGTAGACTTATAGGACTTATTTTATGTAAAATGAGGTGCTAAATCCACTGGTGAAAACCGCGATGTCCTATCTTGATCCGTTTAAGAGATCGAGTAAAATGGATAAAAATAGTTATTTGAAAATGTGATATATAAACATTTTGTTCGTTTGTACCTTGATCAACTCTTGAGAGTAGACTTATAGGACTTATTTTATGTAAAATGAGGTGCTACATCCACTGGTGAAAACAGCGATGTCCTATCTTGAACCGTTTAGGAGATCGAGTAAAATGTAGAATAATAGATATTTGAAAATGTGATATATAAACATTTTGTTCGTTTGTACCTTTATCAACACTTGAGAGTAGACTTATAGGACATATTTTATGTAAAATGAGGTGCTACATCCACTGGTGAAAACAGCGATGTCCTATCTTGAACCGTTTAGGAGATCGAGTAAAATGGAGAATAATAGATATTTGAAAATGTGATATATAAACATTTTATTCGTTTGTACCTTTATCAACTCTTGACAGTAGACTTATAGGACCTATTTTATGTAAAATGAGGTGCTAAATCCACTGGTGAAAACCGCGATGTCCTATCTTGAGCCGTTTAGGAGATCGAGTAAAATGGAGAAAAATAGATATTTGAAAATGTGACATATAAACATTTTATTCGTTTTTACCTTTATCAACTCTTGAGAGTAGACTTATAGGACTTATTTTATGTAAAATGAGGTGCTAAATCGACTGGTGAAAACCTCGATGTCCTATCTTTAACCGTTTAGGAGATCGAGTAAAATGGAGAATAATAGATATTTGAAAATGTGATATATAAACATTTTATTCGCTTGTACCTTTATCAACTTTTGAGAGTAGACTTATAGGACCTATTTTATGTAAAATGAGGTGCTAAATCCACTGGTGAATACCTCGATATCCTATCTTTAACCGTTTAGGAGATCGAGTAAAATGAAGAATAATAGATATTTGATAATGTGGTATATAAACATTTTATTCGTTTGTACCATTATCAACTCTTGAGAGTAGACTTATAGGTCTTATTTTATGTAAAATGAGGTACTAAATCCTCTGGAGAAAACCGCGATGTCCTATCTTTAACCTTTTAGGAGATCGAGTAAAATGGAGAAGAGATATTTGAAAATGTGATATATAAACACTTTATTCGTTTGTACCTTTATCAACTCTTGAGAGTAGACTTATAGTACCTATTTTATGTAAAATGAGGTGCTAAATCCACTGGTGAAAACCGCGATGTCCTATCTTTAACCGTTTAGGAGATCGAGTAAAATAGAAAATAATAGATATTTGAAAATGTGATATATATGCATTTTATTCGTTTATACCTTTATCAACTCTTGAGAGTAGACTTATAGGACTTATTTTATGTAAAATGAGGTGCTAAATCCATTGGTTAAAACCGCGATGTCCTATCTTTAACCGTTTAGGAGATCGAGTAAAATGGAGAATAATAGATATTTGAAAATGTGATATATAAACATTTTATTCGTTTGTACCTTGATCAACTCTTGAGAGTAGACTTATAGGACTTATTTTATGTAAAATGATGTGCTAAATCCACTGGTGAAAACCGCGATGTCCTATCTTTAACCGTTTAGGAGATCGAGTAAAATGAAGAATAATAGATATTTGAAAATGTGATATATAAATATTTTATACGTTTTTACCTTTATCAACTCTTGAGAGTAGACTCATAGGACCTATTTTATGTAAAATGAGGTGCTTAATCCACTGGTAAAAACCGCGATGTCCTATCTTTAACCGTTTAGGAGATCGAGTAAAATGGAGAATAATAGATATTTGAAAATGTGATATATAAACATTTTATTCGTTTGTACCTTTATCAACTCTTGAGAGTAGACTTATAGGTCTTATTTTATGTAAAATGAGGTAATAAATCCTCTGGAGAAAACCGCGATGTCCTATCTTTAACCGTTTAGGAGATCGAGTAAAATGAAGAATAATAGATATTTGATAATGTGGTATATAAACATTTTATTCGTTTGTACCCTTATCAACTCTTGAGAGTAGACTTATAGGACTTATTTTATGTAAAATGAGGTGCTAAATCCATTAGTTAAAACCGCGATGTCCTATCTTTAACCGTTTAGGAGATCGAGTAAAATGGAGGATAATAGATATTTGAAAATGTGATATATAAACATTTTATTAGTTTGTACCTTGATCAACTCTTGAGAGTAGACTTATAAGACTTATTTTATGTAAAATGAGGTGCTAAATCCACTGGTGAAAACCGCGATGTCCTATCTTTAACCGTTTAGGAGATCGAGTAAAATGGAGAATAATAGATATTTGATAATGTGGTATATAAACATTTTATTCGTTTGTACCCATATCAACTCTTGAAAGTAGACTTATAGGACGTATTTTATGTAAAATGAGGTGCTTAATCCACTGGTGAAAACCGCGATGTCCTATCTTTAATTGTTTAGGAGATCGAGTAAAATGGAGAATAATAGATATGTGAAAATGTGATATATAAACATTTTATTCGTTTGTACCTTCATCAACTCTTAAGAGTAGACTTATAGGACTTATTTTATGTAAAATGAGGTGCTAAATCCTCTGGTGAAAACCGCGATGTCCTATCTTGAACCGTTTAGGAGATCGAGTTAAATGGAGAAAAATAGATATTTAAAAATGTGATATATAAACATTTTATTCGTTTGTTCCTTTATCAACTCTTGAGAGTAGACTTATAAAACCAATTTTATATAAAATGAGGTGCTAAATCTACTGGTGAAAACCGCGATGTCCTATCTTTAACCGTTTAGGAGATTGAGTAAAATGGAGAATAATAGATATTTAAAAATGTGATATATAAACATTTTATTCCGTTGTCAAAGAATGACGGCTGTCAAAAATGTCAGCTGTCAAAAAAAGACAGATGTCAAGAATGACAGATGTCAAAAAAATGACAAATGTCAAGAATGACAAATGTCAAAAATGACAGATGTCAAAAATGACAAATGTCAAGAATGACAGATGTCAAGAGTGACAGATGTCAAGAATGACAGATGTCAAGAGTGACAGATGTCAGGAGTGACAGATGTCAAGAATAACAGATGTCAAAAAATGACAAATGTCAAGATTGACAACAGTCAAAAAATGACAGATGTCAAAAATGACAGGTGTCAAAAAATCATAGATGTCAAGAATGACATATGTCTAAAAATGACAGTTGTTATATAACTAATTTTATATAAAATGGTATGCTAAATTGACTGATAACCGAGATGTCCTATCTTTAACCTTTTAGGAGATCGAGTAAAATGGGGAATAATAGATATTTGAAAATGTGATATATAAACATTTTATTTGTTTGTACCTTTATCAACACTTGAGAGTAGACTTATAAAACTTATTTTATGTAAAATAGGGTGCTAAATCCACTGGTGAAAACCGCGATGTCCTATCTCTAACCGTTTAGGAGATTGAGTAAAATGGAGAATAATAGATATTTAAAAATGTGATATATAAACATTTTATTTGTTTGTACTTTTATCAACTCTTGAGAGTAGACTTATAGGACTTATTTTATGTAAAATGAGGTAATAAATCCTCTGGTGAAAACCGCGATGTCCTATCTTTAACCGTTTAGGAGATCAAGTAAAATGAAGAATAATAGATATTTGATAATGTGGTATATAAACATTTTATTCGTTTGTACCCTTATCAACTCTTGAGAGTAGACTTATAGGTCTTATTTTATGTAAAATGAGGTACTAAATCCTCTGGAGAAAACCGCGATGTCCTATCTTTAACCGTTTAGGAGATCGAGTAAAATGGAGAATAATAGATATTTAAAAATGTGATATATAAACATTTTATTCGTTAGTACCTTTATCAACTTTTAAGAGTAGACTTATAGGACTTATTTTATGTAAAATAAGGTGCTAAATCCACTGGTGAAAACCGCGATGTCCTATCTTTAACCGTTTAGGAGATCGAGTAAAATAGAAAATAATAGATATTTGAAAATGTGATATATAAGCATTTTATTCGTTTGTACCTTTATCAACTCTTGAGAGTAGACTTATAGGACTTATTTTATGTAAAATAAGGTGCTAAATCCACTGGTGAAAACCGCGATGTCCTATCTTTAACCGTTTAGGAGATCGAGTGAAATGGAGAATAATAGATATTTGAAAATGTGATATATAAGCATTTTATTCGTTTGTACCTTTATCAACTCTTGAGAGTAGACTTATGGGACTTATTTTATGTAAAATGAGGTGCTAAATCCATTGGTTAAAACCGCGATGTCCTATCTTTAACCGTTTAGGAGATTGAGTAAAATGGAGAATAATAGATATTTAAAAATGTGATATATAAACATTTTATTCCGTTGTCAAAGAATGACGGCTGTCAAAAATGTCAGCTGTCAAAAAATGACAAATGTCAAGAATGACAAATGTCAAAAATGACAGATGTCAAGAATGACAGATGTCAAGAGTGACAGATGTCAAGAGTGACATATGTCTAAAAATGACAGTTGTTATATAACTAATTTTATATAAAATGGTATGCTAAATTGACTGATAACCGAGATGTCCTATCTTTAACCGTTTAGGAGATCGAGTAAAATGGAGAATAATAGATATTTGAAAATGTGATATATAAACATTTTATTCGTTTGTACCTTTATCAACATTTGAGAGTAGATTATAGGACCTATTTTATGTAAAATGAGGTGCTAAATCCACTGGTGAAAACCGCGATATCCTATCTTTAACCGTTTAGGAGATCGAGTAAAATGGGGAATAATAGATATTTGAAAATGTGATATATAAACATTTTATTCGTTTTTACCTTTATCAACTCTTGAGAGTAGACTTATAGGACTTATTTTATGTAAAATGAGGTGCTAAATCCACTGGTGAAATCCGCGATGTCCTATCTTTAACCGTTTAGGAGATCGAGTAAAATGGAGAATAATAGATATTTGAAAATGTGATATATAAACATTTCATTCGTTTTTACCTTTATCAACTCTTGAGAGTAGACTTATAGGACTTATTTTATGTAAAATGAGGTGCTAAATCCACTGGTGAAATCCGCGATGTCCTATCTTTAACCGTTTAGGAGATCGAGTAAAATGGAGAATAATAGATATTTGAAAATGTGATATATAAACATTTTATTCGTTTGTACCTTTATCAACTCTTGAGAGTAGACTTATAGGACTTATTTTATGTAAAATAAGGTTCTAAATCCACTGGTTAAAACCGCGATGTCCTATCTTTAACCGTTTAGGAGATCGAGTAAAATGGAGAATAATAGATATTTGAAAATGTGATATATAAACATTTTATTCGTTTGTACCTTTATCAACTCTTGAGAGTAGACTTATAGGACTTATTTTATGTTAAATGAGGTGCTAAATCCTCTGGTGAAAACCGCGATGTCCTATCTTTAACCGTTTAGAAGATCGAGTAAAATGGATATTAATAGATATTTGAAAATGTGATATATAAACATTTTATTCGTTTGTACCTTTATCAACTTTTGAGAGTAGACTTATAGGACTTATTATATGTAAAATGAGGTGCTAAATCCACTGGTGAAAACCGCGATGTCCTATCTTTAACCGTTTAGGAGATCGATTGAAATGGAGAATAATAGATATTTTAAAATGTGATATATAAACATTTTATTCGTTTGTACCTTTATCAAATTTTAAGAGTAGACTTATAGGACTTATTTTATGTAAAATAAGGTGCTAAATCCTCTGGTGAAAACCGCGATGTCCTATCTTTAACCGTTTAGGAGATCGAGTAAAATAGAAAATAATAGATATTTGAAAATGTGATATATAAACACTTTATTCGTTTGTACCTTTATCAACTCTTGAGAGTAGACTTATAGGACTTATTTTATGTAAAATGAGGTGCTAAATCCACTGGTGAAATCCGCGATGTCCTATCTTTAACCGTTTAGGAGATCGAGTAAAATGGAGAATAATAGATATTTTAAAATGTGATATATAAACATTTTATTTGTTTGTACCTTTATCAACTCTTGAGAGTAGACTTATAGGACTTATTTTATGTAAAATAAGGAGCTAAATCCACTGGTGAAAACCGCGATGTCCTATCTTTAACCGTTTAGGAGATTGAGTAAAATGGAGAATAATAGATATTTAAAAATGTGATATATGAACATTTTATTCGTTTTTACCTTTATCAACTCTTGAGAGTAGACTTATAGGACCTATTTTATGTAAAATGAGGTTTCAAATCCACTGGTGAAAACCGCGATTTCCAATCTTTAACCGTTTAGGAGATGGAGTAAAATGGAGAAAAATAGATATTTGAAAATGTGATATATAAACATTTTATTTGTTTGTACCTTTATCAACTCTTGAGAGTAGACTTATAGGACTTAATTTATGTAAAATGAGGTGCTAAATCCACTGGTGAAAACCGCGATGTCCTATCTTTAACCGTTTTGGAGATCGAGTAAAATGGAGAATAATAGATATTTGATAATGTGATATATAAACATTTTATTCGTTTGTACCTTGATCAACTCTTGAGGGTAGATTTATAGGACCTATTTTATGTAAAATGAGGTGGTAAATCCACTGGTGAAAACCGCGATGTCCTATCTTTAACCATTTTGGAGATCGAGTAAAATGGAAAATAATAGATATTTGATAATGTGATATATAAACATTTTATTCGTTTTTACCTTTATCAACTCTTGAGAGTAGACTTATAGGACCTATTTTATGTAAAATGAGGTGCTAAATCCACTGGTGAAAACCGCGATGTCCTATCTTTAACCGTTTAGGAGATCGGGTAAAATGGAGAATAATAGATATTTGAAAATGTGATATATAAACATTTTATTCGTTTGTACCTTTATCAACTCTTGAGAGTAGACTTATAGGACCTATTATATGTAAAATGAGGTGCTAAATCCACTGGTAAAAACCGCGATGTCCTATCTTTTACCGTTTAGGAGATCGAGTAAAATATAAAATAATAGATATTTGAAAATGTGATATATAAACATTTTATTCGTTTTTACCTTTATCAACTCTTGAGAGTAGACTTATAGGACCTATTTTATGTAAAATGAGGTGCTAAATCCACTGGTGAAAACCGCGATGTCCTATCTTTAACCGTTTAGGAGATCGAGTAAAATGGAGAATAATAGATATTTGAAAATGTGATATATAAACATTTTATTCGTTTGTACCTTTATCAACTCTTGAGAGTAGACTTATAGGACCTATTATATGTAAAATGAGGTTCTAAATCCACTGGTGAAAACCGCGATGTCCTATCTTTAACCGTTTAGGAGATCGAGTAAACTGAAGAATAATAGATATTTGATAATGTGATATATAAACATTTTATTCGTTTGTACCTTTATCAACTCTTGAGAGTAGACTTATAGGACTTAATTTATGAAAAATGAGGTGCTTAATCCACTGGTGAAAACCGCGATGTAATATCTTTAACCGTTTAGGAGATCGAGTAAAATGGAAAATAATAGATATTTGATAATGTGATATATAAACATTTTATTCGTTTTTACCTTTATCAACTCTTGAGAGTAGACTTATAGGACCTATTTTATGTAAAATGAGGTGCTAAATCTACTGCTGAAAACCGCGATGTCCTATCTTTAACCGTTTAGGAGATCGGGTAAAATGGAGAATAATAGATATTTGAAAATGTGATATATAAACATTTTATTTGTTTGTACCTTTATCAACATTTGAGAGTAGACTTTTAGAACATTTTTTATGTAAAATGAGGTGCTTAATCCACTGGTGAAAACCGCGATGTCCTATCTTTAATTGTTTAGGAGATCGAGTAAAATGGAGAATAATAGATATTTGAAAATGTGATATATAAACATTTTATTTGTTTGTACCTTTATCAACATTTGAGAGTAGACTTTTAGAACATTTTTTATGTAAAATGAGGTGCTTAATCCACTGGTGAAAACCGCGATGTCCTATCTTTAATTGTTTAGGAGATCGAGTAAAATGGAGAATAATAGATATGTGAAAATGTGATATATAAACATTTTATTCGTTTGTACCTTCATCAACTCTTGAGAGTAGACTTATAGGACTTAATTTATGTAAAATGAGGTGCTTAATCCACTGGTGAAAACCGCGATGTCCTATCTTTAACCGTTTAGGAGATCGAGTAAAATGGAGAATAATGGATATTTGAAAATGTGATATATAAACATTTTATTCGTTTGTACCTATATCAACATTTGAGAGTAGACTTTTAGAACATTTTTTATGTAAAATGAGGTGCTTAATCCACTGGTGAAAACCGCGATGTCCTATCTTTAATTGTTTAGGAGATCGAGTAAAATGGAGAATAATAGATATGTGAAAATGTGATATATAAACATTTTATTCGTTTGTACCTTCATCAACTCTTAAGAGTAGACTTATAGGACTTATTTTATGTAAAATGAGGTGCTAAATCCTCTGGTGAAAACCGCGATGTCCTATCTTGAACCGTTTAGGAGATCGAGTTAAATGGAGAAAAATAGATATTTGAAAATGTGATATATAAACATTTTATTCGTTTGTACCTTTATCAACTCTTGAGAGTAGACTTATAGGACTTATTTTATGTAAAATGGGGTGCTTAATCCACTGATGAAAACCGCGATGTCTTATTTTTTACCGTTTAGGAGATCGAGTAAAATGGAAAATAATAGATATTTGAAAATGTGATATATAAACATTTTATTCGTTTGTGCCTTTATCAACTCTTGAGAGTAGACTTATAGGACTTATTTTATGTAAAATGAGATGCTAAATCCACTGGTGAAAACCGCGATGTCCTATCTTTAACCGTTTAGGAGGTCGAGTAAAATGGGGAATAATGAATATTTGAAAATGTGATATTTAAACATTTTATCCGTTTTTACATTTATCAACTCTTGAGAGTAGACTTATAGGACTTAATTTATGAAAAATGAGGTGCTTAATCCACTGGTGAAAACCGCGATGTAATATCTTTAACCGTTTAGGAGATCGAGTAAAATGGAAAATAATAGATATTTGATAATGTGATATATAAACATTTTATTCGTTTTTACCTTTATCAACTCTTGAGAGTAGACTTATAGGACCTATTTTATGTAAAATGAGGTGCTAAATCCACTGGTGAAAACTGCGATGTCCTATCTTTAACCGTTTAGGAGATTGAGTAAAATGGAGAATAATAGATATTTAAAAATGTGATATATGAACATTTTATTCGTTTTTACATTTATCAACTCTTGAGAGTAGACTTATAGGACTTATTTTATGTTAAATGAGGTGCTAAATCCACTGGGGAAAACCGCGATGTCCTATCTTAAACCGTTTAGGAGATCGAGTAAAATGGAGAATAATAGGTATTTGAAAATGTGATATATAAACATTTTATTCGTTTGTACCTTGATCAACTCTTCAGAGTAGACTTATAGGACTTATTTTATGTAAAATGAGGTGCTTAATCCACTCGTGAAAACCGCGATGTTATATCTTTAACCGTTTAGGAGATCGAGTAAAATGAAGAATAATAGATATTTGATAATGTGATATATAAACATTTTATTCGTTTGTACCATTATCAACCCTTGAGAGTAGACTTTTAGGACATATTTTATGTAAAATGAGATTCTAAATCCACTGGTGAAAACCGCGATGTCCTATCTTTAACCGTTTAGGAGATCGAGTAAAATGAAGAATAATAGATATTTGATAATGTGATATATAAACATTTTATTCGTTTGTACCTTTATCAACTCTTGAGAGTAGACTTATAGGACTTATTTTATGTTAAATGAGGTGCTAAATCCACTGGGGAAAACCGCGATGTCCCATCTTAAACCGTTTAGGAGATCGAGTAAAATGGAGAATAATAGATATTTGAAAATGTGATATATAAAGATTTTATTCGTTTGTACCTTTATCAACTCTTGAGAGTAGACTTATAGGACTTATTTTATGTTAAATGAGGTGCTAAATCCTCTGGTGAAAACCGCGATGTCCTATCTTTAACCGTTTAGAAGATCGAGTAAAATGGATATTAATTGATATTTGAAAATGTGATATATAAACATTTTATTCGTTTGTACCTTTATCAACTTTTGAGAGTAGACTTATAGGACTTATTATATGTAAAATGAGGTGCTAAATCCACTAATGAAAACCGCGATGTCCTATCTTTAACCGTTTAGGAGATCGAGTAAAATGGAGAATAATAGATATTTGAAAATGTGATATATAAACATTTTATTCGTTTGTACCTTTATCAACTTTTGAGAGTAGACTTATAGGACTTATTTTATGTTAAATGAGGTGCTAAATCCTCTGGTGAAAACCGCGATGTCCTATCTTTAACCGTTTAGAAGATCGAGTAAAATGGATATTAATTGATATTTGAAAATGTGATATATAAACATTTTATTCGTTTGTACCTTTATCAACTTTTGAGAGTAGACTTATAGGACTTATTATATGTAAAATGAGGTGCTAAATCCACTGGTGAAAACCGCGATGTCCTATCTTTAACCGTTTATTAGATCGAGTGAAATGAAGAATAATAGATATTTTAAAATGTGATATATAAACATTTTATTCGTTTGTACCTTTATCAAATTTTAAGAGTAGACTTATAGGACTTATTTTATGTAAAATAAGGTGCTAAATCCTCTGGTGAAAACCGCGATGTCCTATCTTTAACCGTTTAGGAGATCGAGTAAAATAGAAAATAATAGATAGTTGAAAATGTGATATATATGCATTTTATTCGTTTATACCTTTATCAACTCTTGAGAGTAGACTTATAGGACTTATTTTATGTAAAATGAGGTGCTAAATCCATTGGTTTAAACCGCGATGTCCTATCTTTAACCGTTTAGGAGATCGAGTAAAATGGAGATTAATAGATATTTGAAAATGTGATATATAAACATTTTATTTGTTTGTACCTTTATCAACTCTTGAGAGTAGACTTATAGGACTTATTTTATGTAAAATAAGGTGCTAAATCCACTGGTGAAAACCGCGATGTCCTATCTTTAACCGTTTAGGAGATCGAGTAAAATGGAGAATAATAGATATTTGAAAATGTGATATATAAACATTTTATTCGTTTGTACCTTTATCAACTCTTGAGAGTAGACTTATAGGACTTATTTTATGTTAAATGAGGTGCTAAATCCTCTGGTAAAAACCGCGATGTCCAATCTTTAACCGTTTAGAAGATCGAGTAAAATGGATATTAATAGATATTTGAAAATGTGATATATAAACATTTTATTCGTTTGTACCTTTATCAACTTTTGAGAGTAGACTTATAGGACTTATTATATGTAAACTGAGGTGCTAAATCCACTGGTGAAAACCGCGATGTCCAATCTTTAACCGTTTAGAAGATCGAGTAAAATGGATATTAATAGATATTTGAAAATGTGATATATAAACATTTTATTCGTTTGTACCTTTATCAACTTTTGAGAGTAGACTTATAGGACTTATTATATGTAAAATGAGGTGCTAAATCCACTGGTGAAAACCGCGATGTCCTATCTTTAACCGTTTAGGAGATCGAGTGAAATGGAGAATAATAGATATTTTAAAATGTGATATATAAACATTTTATTCGTTTGTACCTTTATCAAATTTTAAGAGTAGACTTATAGGACTTATTTTATGTAAAATAAGGTGCTAAATCCTCTGGTGAAAACCGCGATGTCCTATCTTTAACCGTTTAGGAGATCGAGTAAAATAGAAAATAATAGATATTTGAAAATGTGATATATAAACACTTTATTCGTTTGTACCTTTATCAACTCTTGAGAGTAGACTTATAGGACTTATTTTATGTAAAATGAGGTGCTAAATCCACTGGTGAAATCCGCGATGTCCTATCTTTAACCGTTTAGGAGATCGAGTAAAATGGAGAATAATAGATATTTTAAAATGTGATATATAAACATTTTATTTGTTTGTACCTTTATCAACTCTTGAGAGTAGACTTATAGGACTTATTTTATGTAAAATAAGGTGCTAAATCCACTGGTGAAAACCGCGATGTCCTATCTTTAACCGTTTAGGAGATTGAGTTAAATGGAGAATAATAGATATTTAAAAATGTGATATATGAACATTTTATTCGTTTTTACCTTTATCAACTCTTGAGAGTAGACTTATAGGACTTATTTTATGTTAAATGAGGTGCTAAATCCACTGGGGAAAACCGCGATGTCCCATCTTAAACCGTTTAGGAGATCGAGTAAAATGGAGAATAATAGGTATTTGAAAATGTGATATATAAACATTTTATTCGTTTGTACCTTGATCAACTCTTCAGAGTAGACTTATAGGACTTATTTTATGTAAAATGAGGTGCTTAATCCACTCGTGAAAACCGCGATGTTATATCTTTAACCGTTTAGGAGATCGAGTAAAATGAAGAATAATAGATATTTGATAATGTGATATATAAACATTTTATTCGTTTGTACCATTATCAACCCTTGAGAGTAGACTTTTAGGACATATTTTATGTAAAATGAGATTCTAAATCCACTGGTGAAAACCGCGATGTCCTATCTTTAACCGTTTAGGAGATCGAGTAAAATGAAGAATAATAGATATTTGATAATGTGATATATAAACATTTTATTCGTTTGTACCTTTATCAACTCTTGAGAGTAGACTTATAGGGCTTATTTTATGTAAAATGAGGTGCTTAATCCACTGGTGAAAACCGCGATGTCCTATCTTTAACCGTTTAGGAGATCGAGTAAAATGGAGAATAATGGATATTTGAAAATGTGATATATAAACATTTTATTCGTTTGTACCTATATCAACATTTGAGAGTAGACTTTTAGGACATTTTTTATGTAAAATGAGGTGCTTAATCCACTGGTGAAAACCGCGATGTCCTATCTTTAATTGTTTAGGAGATCGAGTAAAATGGAGAATAATAGATATGTGAAAATGTGATACATAAACATTTTATTCGTTTGTACCTTCATCAACTCTTAAAAGTAGACTTATAGGACTTATTTTATGTAAAATGAGGTGCTAAATCCTCTGGTGAAAACCGCGATGTCCTATCTTGAACCGTTTAGGAGATCGAGTTAAATGGAGAAAAATAGATATTTGAAAATGTGATATATAAACATTTTATTCGTTTGTACCTTTATCAACTCTTGAGAGTAGACTTATAAGACTTATTTTTTGTAAAATGGGGTGCTTAATCCACTGATGAAAACCGCGATGTCCTATTTTTTACCGTTTAGGAGATCGAGTAAAATGGAAAATAATAGATATTTGAAAATGTGATATATAAACATTTTATTCGTTTGTACCTTGATCAACTCTTGAGGGTAGACTTATAAGACCTATTTTATGTAAAATGAATTGCTAAATCCACTGGTGAAAACCGCGATGTCCTATCTTTAACCGTTTTGGAGATCGAGTAAAATGGAGAATAATAGATATTTGATAAAGTGATATATAAACATTTTATTCGTTTGTGCCTTTATCAACTCTTGAGAGTAGACTTATAGGACTTATTTTATGTAAAATGAGATGCTAAATCCAGTGGTGAAAACCGCGATGTCCTATCTTTAACCGTTTAGGAGGTCGAGTAAAATGGGGAATAATGAATATTTGAAAATGTGATATATAAACATTTTATCCGTTTTTACATTTATCAACTCTTGAGAGTAGACTTATAGGACCTATTTTATGTAAAATGAGGTTCTAAATCCTCTGGTGAAAACCGCGATGTCCTATCTTTAACCGTTTAGGAGATCGAGTAAAATGGAGAATAATAGATATTTGATAATGTGATATATAAACATTTTATTCGTTTTTACCTTTATCAACTCTTGAGAGTAGACTTATAGGACCTATTTTATGTAAAATGAGGTGCTTAATCCACTGGTGAAAACCGCGATGTCCTATCTTTAACCGTTTAGGAGGTCGAGTAAAATGGGGAATAATGAATATTTGAAAATGTGATATATAAACATTTTATTCTTTTGTACCCTTATCAACTACTGAAAGTAGACTTATAGGACTTATTTTATGTAAAATGAGGTGCTAAATCCACTGGTGAAATCCGCGATGTGATGTCTTTATCCGTTTAGGAGATCGAGTAAAATGGAGTACACTAGATATTTGAAAATGTGATATATAATTATTTTATTCGTTTTTACCTTTATCAACTCTTGAGAGTCGACTTATAGGACCTATTTTATGTAAAATGAGGTTCTAAATCCACTGGTGAAATCCGCGATGTCCTATCTTTAACCGTTTAGGAGATCGAGTAAAATGGAGAATAATGGATATTTGAAAATGTGATATATAAACATTTTATTCGTTTGTACCTTTATCAACTTTTGAGAGTAGACTTATAGGACTTATTTTATGTAAAATGAGGTGCTTAATCCACTGGTGAAAACCGCGATGTCCTATCTTTAACCGTTTAGGAGATCGAGTAAAATGAAGAATAATAGATATTTGATAATGTGATATATAAACATTTTACTCGTATGTACCTTTATCAACTCTTGAGAGTAGACTTATAGGACTTATTTTATGTAAAATGAGGTGCTTAATCCACTGGTGAAAACCGCGATGTCCTATCTTTAACCGTTTAGGAGATCGAGTAAAATGGAGAATAATGGATATTTGAAAATGTGATATATAAACATTTTATTCGTTTGTACCTTTATCAACCCTTGAGAGTAGACTTTTAGGACATTTTTTATGTAAAATGAGGTGCTTAATCCACTGGTGAAAACCGCGAGGTCCTATCTTTAATTGTTTAGGAGATCGAGTAAAATGGAGAATAATAGATATTTGAAAATGTGATATATAAACATTTTATTCGTTTGTACCTTTATCAACTCTTAAGAGTAGACTTATAGGACTTATTTTATGTAAAATGAGGTGCTAAATCCACTGGTAAAAACCGCGATGTCCTATCTTTAACCGTTTAGGAGATCAAGTAAAATTAAGAATAATAGATATTTGAAAATGTGATATATAAAAACTTTATTCGTTTGTACCTTTATCAACTCTTGAGAGTAGACTTATAGGACTTATTTTATGTAAAATGAGGTGCTAAATCCACTGGTAAAAACCGGGATGTCCTATCTTTAACCGTTTAGGAGATCGAGTAAAATGGAGATAAATAGATATTTGATATGTGATATATAAACATTTTATTCGTTTGTACCATTATCAACTCTTGAGAGTAGACATATAAGACTTATTTTATGTAAAATGAGGTGCTAAATCCACTGGAGAAAACCGCGATGTCCTATCTTTAACCGTTTAGGAGATCGAGTAAAATGGAGAATAATAGATATTTGATAATGTGGTATATAAACATTTTATTCGTTTGTACGCTTATCAACTCTTGAAAGTAGACTTATAGGACTTATTTTATGTAAAATGAGGTGCTAAATCCACTGGTGAAAACCGCGATGTCCTATCTTTAACCGTTTAGGAGATCGAGTAAAATGAAGAAAAATAGATATTTGATAATGTGATATATAAACATTTTATTCGTTTGTATCTTTATCAACTCTTCAGAGTAGACTTATAGGACTTTTTATGTAAAATGAGGTGCTTAATCCACTCGTGAAAACCGCGATGTTATATCTTTAACCGTTTAGGAGATCGAGTAAAATGAGTAATAATAGATATTTGATAATGTGATATATAAACATTTTATTCGTTTGTACCTTTATCAACCCTTGAGAGTAGACTTTTAGGACATATTTTATGTAAAATGAGGTGCTAAGTCCACTGGTGAAAACCGCGATGTCCTATCTTTAATTGTTTAGGAGATCGAGTAAAATGGAGAATAATAGATATTTGAAAATGTGATATATAAACATTTTATTCTTTTGTATCTTTATCAACTCTTGAGAGTAGACTTATAGGACTTATTTTATGTAAAATGTGGTGCTAAATCTACTGGTGAAAACCGCGATGTCCTATCTTTTACCGTTTAGGAGATCGAGTAAAATGGAAAATAATAGATATTTGAAAATGTGATATATAAACATTTTATTCGTTTGTACCTTGATCAACTCTTGAGGGTAGACTTATAGGACCTATTTTATGTAAACTGAGGTGCTAAATCCACTGGTGAAAACCGCGATGTCCTATCTTTAATCGTTTAGGAGATCGAGTAAAATGGAGAGTAATAGATATTTGATAATGTGGTATATAAACATTTTATTCGTTTGTTCCTTTATCAACTCTTGAGAGTAGACTTATAGGACTTATTTTATGTAAAATGAGGTGCTTAATCCACTGGTGAAAACCGCGATGTCCTATCTTTAACCGTTTAGGAGATCGAGTAAAATTTAGATTAATAGATATTTGATATGTGATATATAAACATTTTATTCGTTTGTACCCTTATCAACTCTTGAGGGTAGACTTATAGGACCTATTTTATGTAAACTGAGGTGCTAAATCCACTGGTGAAAACCGCGATGTCCTATCTTTAATCGTTTAGGAGATCGAGTAAAATGGAGAGTAATAGATATTTGATAATGTGGTATATAAACATTTTATTCTTTTGTACCCTTATCAACTACTGAAAGTAGACTTATAGGACTTATTTTATGTAAAATGAGGTGCTAAATCCACTGGTGAAATCCGCGATGTGATGTCTTTAACCGTTTAGGAGATCGAGTAAAATGGAGAACAATAGATATTTGAAAATGTGATATATAATTATTTTATTCGTTTTTACCTTTATTAACTCTTGAGAGTCGACTTATAGGACCTATTTTATGTAAAATGAGGTTCTAAATCCACTGGTGAAATCCGCGATGTCCTATCTTTAACCGTTTAGGAGATCGAGTAAAATGGAGAATAATGGATATTTGAAAATGTGATATATAAACATTTTATTCGTTTGTACCTTTATCAACTCTTGAGAGTAGACTTATAGGACTTATTTTATGTAAAATGAGGTGCCTAATCCACTGGTGAAAACCGCGATGTCCTATCTTTAACCGTTTAGGAGATCGAGTAAAATGAAGAGTAATAGATATTTGATAATGTGATATATAAACATTTTATTCGTTTGTACCTTTATCAACTCTTGAGAGTAGACTTATAGGACTTATTTTATGTAAAATGAGGTGCTTAATCCACTGGTGAAAACCGCGATGTCCTATCTTTAACCGTTTAGGAGATCGAGTAAAATGGAGAATAATGGATATTTGAAAATGTGATATATTAACATTTTATTCGTTTGTACCTTTATCAACCCTTGAGAGTAGACTTTTAGGACATTTTTTATGTAAAATGAGGTGCTTAATCCACTGGTGAAAACCGCGATGTCCTATCTTTAATTGTTTAGGAGATCGAGTAAAATGGAGAATAATAGATATTTGAAAATGTGATATATAAACATTTTATTCGTTTGTACCTTTATCAACTCTTAAGAGTAGACTTATAGGACTTATTTTATGTAAAATGAGGTGCTAAATCCACTGGTAAAAACCGCGATGTCCTATCTTTAACCGTTTAGGAGATCAAGTAAAATTGAGAATAATAGATATTTGAAAATGTGATATATAAAAACTTTATTCGTTTGTACCTTTATCAACTCTTGAGAGTAGACTTATAGGACTTATTTTATGTAAAATGAGGTGCTAAATCCACTGGTAAAAACCGGGATGTCCTATCTTTAACCGTTTAGGAGATCGAGTAAAATGGAGAATAATAGATATTTGAAAATGTGATATATAAACATTTTATTCGTTTGTACCTTTATCAACTCTTGAGAGTAGACTTATAGGACCTATTTTATGTAAAATGAGGTTCTAAATCCACTGGTGAAAACCGCGATGTCCTATCTTTAACCGTTTAGGAGATCGAGTAAAATGAAGAATAATAGATATTTGATAATGTGATATATAAACATTTTATTCGTTTGTATCTTTATCAACTCTTCAGAGTAGACTTATAGGACTTTTTATGTAAAATGAGGTGCTTAATCCACTCGTGAAAACCGCGATGTTATATCTTTAACCGTTTAGGAGATCGAGTAAAATGAGTAATAATAGATATTTGATAATGTGATATATAAACATTTTATTCGTTTGTACCTTTATCAACCCTTGAGAGTAGACTTTTAGGACATATTTTATGTAAAATGAGGTGCTAAGTCCACTGGTGAAAACCGCGATGTCCTATCTTTAATTGTTTAGGAGATCGAGTAAAATGGAGAATAATAGATATTTGAAAATGTGATATATAAACATTTTATTCTTTTGTATCTTTATCAACTCTTGAGAGTAGACTTATAGGACTTATTTTATGTAAAATGTGGTGCTAAATCTACTGGTGAAAACCGCGATGTCCTATCTTGAACCGTTTAGGAGATCGAGTAAAATGGAAAATAATAGATATTTGAAAATGTGATATATAAACATTTTATTCGTTTGTACCTTTATCAACTTTTGAGAGTAGACTTATAGGACTTATTTTATGTAAAATATGGTGCTTAATCCACTGATGAAAACCGCGATGTCCTATCTTTTACCGTTTAGGAGATCGAGTAAAATGGAAAATAATAGATATTTGAAAATGTGATATATAAACATTTTATTCGTTTGTACCTTGATCAACTCTTGAGGGTAGACTTATAGGACCTATTTTATGTAAACTGAGGTGCTAAATCCACTGGTGAAAACCGCGATGTCCTATCTTTAATCGTTTAGGAGATCGAGTAAAATGGAGAATAATAGATATTTGATAATGTGGTATATAAACATTTTATTCGTTTGTACCTTTATCAACTCTTGAGAGTAGACTTATAGGACTTATTTTATGTAAAATGAGGTGCTTAATCCACTGGTGAAAACCGCGATGTCCTATCTTTAACCGTTTAGGAGATCGAGTAAAATGGAGAATAATGGATATTTGAAAATGTGATATATAAACATTTTATTCGTTTGTACCTTTATCAACCCTTGAGAGTTGGCTTTTAGGACATTTTTTATGTAAAATGAGGTGCTAAATCCACTGGTGAAAACCGCGATGTCCTATCTTTTACCGTTTGGGAGATCGAGTAAAATAGAAAATAATAGATATTTGAAAATGTTATATATAAACATTTTATTCGTTTTTACCTTTATCAACTCTTGAGAGTAGACTTATAGGACCTATTTTATGTAAAATGAGGTACTAAATCCACTGGTGAAAACCGCGATGTCCTATCTTTAACCGTTTAGGAGATCGAGTAAAATGGAGAATAATAGATATTTGAAAATGTGATATATAAACATTTTATTCGTTTGTACCTTTATCAACTTTTGAGAGTAGACTTATAGGACTTATTTTATGTAAAATGAGGTGCCTAATCCACTGGTGAAAACCGCGATGTCCTATCTTTAACCGTTTAGGAGATCGAGTAAAATGAAGAGTAATAGATATTTGATAATGTGATATATAAACATTTTATTCGTTTGTACCTTTATCAACTCTTGAGAGTAGACTTATAGGACTTATTTTATGTAAAATGAGGTGCTTAATCCACTGGTGAAAACCGCGATGTCCTATCTTTAACCGTTTAGGAGATCGAGTAAAATGGAGAATAATGGATATTTGAAAATGTGATATATTAACATTTTATTCGTTTGTACCTTTATCAACCCTTGAGAGTAGACTTTTAGGACATTTTTTATGTAAAATGAGGTGCTTAATCCACTGGTGAAAACCGCGATGTCCTATCTTTAATTGTTTAGGAGATCGAGTAAAATGGAGAATAATAGATATTTGAAAATGTGATATATAAACATTTTATTCGTTTGTACCTTTATCAACTCTTAAGAGTAGACTTATAGGACTTATTTTATGTAAAATGAGGTGCTAAATCCACTGGTAAAAACCGCGATGTCCTATCTTTAACCGTTTAGGAGATCAAGTAAAATTGAGAATAATAGATATTTGAAAATGTGATATATAAAAACTTTATTCGTTTGTACCTTTATCAACTCTTGAGAGTAGACTTATAGGACTTATTTTATGTAAAATGAGGTGCTAAATCCACTGGTAAAAACCGGGATGTCCTATCTTTAACCGTTTAGGAGATCGAGTGAAATGGAGAATAATAGATATTTTAAAATGTGATATATAAACATTTTATTCGTTTGTACCTTTATCAACTCTTGAGAGTAGACTTATAGGACCTATTTTATGTAAAATGAGGTTCTAAATCAACTGGTGAAAACCGCGATGTCCTATCTTTAACCGTTTAGGAGATCGAGTAAAATGAAGAATAATAGATATTTGATAATGTGATATATAAACATTTTATTCGTTTGTATCTTTATCAACTCTTCAGAGTAGACTTATAGGACTTTTTATGTAAAATGAGGTGCTTAATCCACTCGTGAAAACCGCGATGTTATATCTTTAACCGTTTAGGAGATCGAGTAAAATGAGTAATAATAGATATTTGATAATGTGATATATAAACATTTTATTCGTTTGTACCTTTATCAACCCTTGAGAGTAGACTTTTAGGACATATTTTATGTAAAATGAGGTGCTAAGTCCACTGGTGAAAACCGCGATGTCCTATCTTTAATTGTTTAGGAGATCGAGTAAAATGGAGAATAATAGATATTTGAAAATGTGATATATAAACATTTTATTCTTTTGTATCTTTATCAACTCTTGAGAGTAGACTTATAGGACTTATTTTATGTAAAATGTGGTGCTAAATCTACTGGTGAAAACCGCGATGTCCTATCTTGAACCGTTTAGGAGATCGAGTAAAATGGAAAATAATAGATATTTGAAAATGTGATATATAAACATTTTATTCGTTTGTACCTTTATCAACTTTTGAGAGTAGACTTATAGGACTTATTTTATGTAAAATATGGTGCTTAATCCACTGATGAAAACCGCGATGTCCTATCTTTTACCGTTTAGGAGATCGAGTAAAATGGAAAATAATAGATATTTGAAAATGTGATATATAAACATTTTATTCGTTTGTACCTTGATCAACTCTTGAGGGTAGACTTATAGGACCTATTTTATGTAAACTGAGGTGCTAAATCCACTGGTGAAAACCGCGATGTCCTATCTTTAATCGTTTAGGAGATCGAGTAAAATGGAGAATAATAGATATTTGATAATGTGGTATATAAACATTTTATTCGTTTGTACCTTTATCAACTCTTGAGAGTAGACTTATAGGACTTATTTTATGTAAAATGAGGTGCTTAATCCACTGGTGAAAACCGCGATGTCCTATCTTTAACCGTTTAGGAGATCGAGTAAAATGGAGAATAATGGATATTTGAAAATGTGATATATAAACATTTTATTCGTTTGTACCTTTATCAACCCTTGAGAGTTGGCTTTTAGGACATTTTTTATGTAAAATGAGGTGCTAAATCCACTGGTGAAAACCGCGATGTCCTATCTTTTACCGTTTGGGAGATCGAGTAAAATAGAAAATAATAGATATTTGAAAATGTTATATATAAACATTTTATTCGTTTTTACCTTTATCAACTCTTGAGAGTAGACTTATAGGACCTATTTTATGTAAAATGAGGTACTAAATCCACTGGTGAAAACCGCGATGTCCTATCTTTAACCGTTTAGGAGATCGAGTAAAATGGAGAATAATAGATATTTGAAAATGTGATATATAAACATTTTATTCGTTTGTACCTTTATCAACTTTTGAGAGTAGACTTATAGGACTTATTATATGTAAAATGAGGTGCTAAATCCACTGGTGAAAACCGCGATGTCCTATCTTTAACCGTTTAGGAGATCGAGTGAAATGGAGAATAATAGATATTTTAAAATGTGATATATAAACATTTTATTCGTTTGTACCTTTATCAAATTTTAAGAGTAGACTTATAGGACTTATTTTATGTAAAATAAGGTGCTTAATCCTCTGGTGAAAACCGCGATGTCCTATCTTTAACCGTTTAGGAGATCGAGTAAAATAGAAAATAATAGATATTTGAAAATGTGATATATAAACACTTTATTCGTTTGTACCTTTATCAACTCTTGAGAGTAGACTTATAGGACTTATTTTATGTAAAATGAGGTGCTAAATCCACTGGTGAAATCCGCGATGTCCTATCTTTAACCGTTTAGGAGATCGAGTAAAATGGAGAATAATAGATATTTTAAAATGTGATATATAAACATTTTATTTGTTTGTACCTTTATCAACTCTTGAGAGTAGACTTATAGGACTTATTTTATGTAAAATAAGGTGCTAAATCCACTGGTGAAAACCGCGATGTCCTATCTTTAACCGTTTAGGAGATTGAGTAAAATGGAGAATAATAGATATTTAAAAATGTGATATATGAACATTTTATTCGTTTTTACCTTTATCAACTCTTGAGAGTAGACTTATAGGACTTATTTTATGTTAAATGAGGTGCTAAATCCACTGGGGAAAACCGCGATGTCCTATCTTAAACCGTTTAGGAGATCGAGTAAAATGGAGAATAATAGGTATTTGAAAATGTGATATATAAACATTTTATTCGTTTGTACCTTGATCAACTCTTCAGAGTAGACTTATAGGACTTATTTTATGTAAAATGAGGTGCTTAATCCACTCGTGAAAACCGCGATGTTATATCTTTAACCGTTTAGGAGATCGAGTAAAATGAAGAATAATAGATATTTGATAATGTGATATATAAACATTTTATTCGTTTGTACCATTATCAACCCTTGAGAGTAGACTTTTAGGACATATTTTATGTAAAATGAAATTCTAAATCCACTGGTGAAAACCGCGATGTCCTATCTTTAACCGTTTAGGAGATCGAGTAAAATGAAGAATAATAGATATTTGATAATGTGATATATAAACATTTTATTCGTTTGTACCTTTATCAACTCTTGAGAGTAGACTTATAGGACTTATTTTATGTAAAATGAGGTGCTTAATCCACTGGTGAAAACCGCGATGTCCTATCTTTAACCGTTTAGGAGATCGAGTAAAATGAGTAATAATAGATATTTGATAATGTGATATATAAACATTTTATTCGTTTGTACCTTTATCAACCCTTGAGAGTAGACTTTTAGGACATATTTTATGTAAAATGAGGTGCTAAGTCCACTGGTGAAAACCGCGATGTCCTATCTTTAATTGTTTAGGAGATCGAGTAAAATGGAGAATAATAGATATTTGAAAATGTGATATATAAACATTTTATTCTTTTGTATCTTTATCAACTCTTGAGAGTAGACTTATAGGACTTATTTTATGTAAAATGTGGTGCTAAATCTACTGGTGAAAACCGCGATGTCCTATCTTGAACCGTTTAGGAGATCGAGTTAATTGGAGAAAAATAGATATTGGAAAATGTGATATATAAATATTTTATTCGTTTGTACCTTTATCAACTTTTGAGAGTAGACTTATAGGACCTATTTTATGTAAAATATGGTGCTTAATCCACTGATGAAAACCGCGATGTCCTATCTTTAACCGTTTAGGAGATCGAGTAAAATGGAGAATAATAGATATTTGATAATGTGATATATAAACATTTTATTCGTTTGTACCTTTATCAACCCTTGAGAGTAGACTTTTAGGACATTTTTTATGTAAAATGAGGTGCTAAATCCACTGGTAAAAACCGCGATGTCCTATCTTTTACCGTTTGGGAGATCGAGTAAAATAGAAAATAATAGATATTTGAAAATGTGATATATAAACATTTTATTCGTTTTTACCTTTATCAACTCTTGAGAGTAGACTTATAGGACCTATTTTATGTAAAATGAGGTGCTAAATCCACTGGTGAAAACCGCGATGTCCTATCTTTAACCGTTTAGGAGGTCGAGTAAAATGGGGAATAATAGATATTTGAAAATGTGATATATAAACATTTTATTCTTTTGTATCTTTATCAACTCTTGAGAGTGGACTTATAGGACTTATTTTATGTAAAATGAGATGCTAAATCCAGTGGTGAAAACCGCGATGTCCTATCTTTAACCGTTTAGGAGGTCGAGTAAAATGGGGAATAATGAATATTTGAAAATGTGATATATAAACATTTTATCCGTTTTTACATTTATCAACCCTTGAGAGTAGACTTATAGGACCTATTTTATATAAAATGAGGTTCTAAATCCTCTGGTGAAAACCGCGATGTCCTATCTTTAACCGTTTAGGAGATCGAGTAAAATGGAGAATAATAGATATTTGATAATGTGATATATAAACATTTTATTCGTTTTTACCTTTATCAACTCTTGAGAGTAGACTTTTAGGACCTATTTTATGTAAAATGAGGTGCTAAATCCACTGGTGAAAACCGCGATGTCCTATTTTTTACCGTTTAGGAGATCGAGTAAAATGGAAAATAATAGATATTTGAAAATGTGATATATAAACATTTTATTCGTTTGTACCTTGATCAACTCTTGAGGGTAGACTTATAAGACCTATTTTATGTAAAATGAGATGCTAAATCCACTGGTGAAAACCGCGATGTCCTATCTTTAACCGTTTAGGAGGTCGAGTAAAATGGGGAATAATGAATATTTGAAAATGTGATATATAAACATTTTATTCTTTTGTACCCTTATCAACTACTGAAAGTAGACTTATAGGACTTATTTTATGTAAAATGAGGTGCTAAATCCACTGGTGAAATCCGCGATGTGATGTCTTTATCCGTTTAGGAGATCGAGTAAAATGGAGAACAATAGATATTTGAAAATGTGATATATAATTATTTTATTCGTTTTTACCTTTATCAACTCTTGAGAGTCGACTTATAGGACCTATTTTATGTAAAATGAGGTTCTAAATCCACTGGTGAAATCCGCGATGTCCTATCTTTAACCGTTTAGGAGATCGAGTAAAATGGAGAATAATGGATATTTGAAAATGTGATATATAAACATTTTATTCGTTTGTACCTTTATCAACTCTTGAGAGTAGACTTATAGGACTTATTTTATGTAAAATGAGGTGCTTAATCCACTGGTGAAAACCGCGATGTCCTATCTTTAACCGTTTAGGAGATCAAGTAAAATGAAGAATAATAGATATTTGATAATGTGATATATAAACATTTTACTCGTATGTACCTTTATCAACTCTTGAGAGTAGACTTATAGGACTTATTTTATGTAAAATGAGGTGCTTAATCCACTGGTGAAAACCGCGATGTCCTATCTTTAACCGTTTAGGAGATCGAGTAAAAGGGAGAATAATGGATATTTGAAAATGTGATATATAAACATTTTATTCGTTTGTACCTTTATCAACCCTTGAGAGTAGACTTTTAGGACATTTTTTATGTAAAATGAGGTGCTTAATCCACTGGTGAAAACCGCGATGTCCTATCTTTAATTGTTTAGGAGATCGAGTAAAATGGAGAATAATAGATATTTGAAAATGTGATATATAAACATTTTATTCGTTTGTACCTTTATCAACTCTTAAGAGTAGACTTATAGGACTTATTTTATGTAAAATGAGGTGCTAAATCCACTGGTAAAAACCGCGATGTCCTATCTTTAACCGTTTAGGAGATCAAGTAAAATTGAGAATAATAGATATTTGAAAATGTGATATATAAAAACTTTATTCGTTTGTACCTTTATTAACTCTTGAGAGTAGACTTATAGGACTTATTTTATGTAAAATGAGGTGCTAAATCCACTGGTAAAAACCGGGATGTCCTATCTTTAACCGTTTAGGAGATCGAGTAAAATGGAGATAAATAGATATTTGATATGTGATATATAAACATTTTATTCGTTTGTACCATTATCAACTCTTGAGAGTAGACATATAAGACTTATTTTATGTAAAATGAGGTGCTAAATCCACTGGAGAAAACCGCGATGTCCTATCTTTAACCGTTTAGGAGATCGAGTAAAATGGAGAATAATAGATATTTGATAATGTGGTATATAAACATTTTATTCGTTTGTACCCTTATCAACTCTTGAAAGTAGACTTATAGGACTTATTTTATGTAAAATGAGGTGCTAAATCCACTGGTGAAAACCGCGATGTCCTATCTTTAACCGTTTAGGAGAACGAGTAAAATGAAGAAAAATAGATATTTGATAATGTGATATATAAACATTTTATTCGTTTGTATCTTTATCAACTCTTCAGAGTAGACTTATAGGACTTTTTATGTAAAATGAGGTGCTTAATCCACTCGTGAAAACCGCGATGTTATATCTTTAACCGTTTAGGAGATCGAGTAAAATGAGTAATAATAGATATTTGATAATGTGATATATAAACATTTTATTCGTTTGTACCTTTATCAACCCTTGAGAGTAGACTTTTAGGACATATTTTATGTAAAATGAGGTGCTAAGTCCACTGGTGAAAACCGCGATGTCCTATCTTTAATTGTTTAGGAGATCGAGTAAAACGGAGAATAATAGATATTTGAAAATGTGATATATAAACATTTTATTCTTTTGTATCTTTATCAACTCTTGAGAGTAGACTTATAGGACTTATTTTATGTAAAATGTGGTGCTAAATCTACTGGTGAAAACCGCGATGTCCTATCTTGAACCGTTTAGGAGATCGAGTTAATTGGAGAAAAATAGATATTGGAAAATGTGATATATAAATATTTTATTCGTTTGTACCTTTATCAACTTTTGAGAGTAGACTTATAGGACCTATTTTATGTAAAATATGGTGCTTAATCCACTGATGAAAACCGCGATGTCCTATCTTTAACCGTTTAGGAGATCGAGTAAAATGGAGAATAATAGATATTTGATAATGTGATATATAAACATTTTATTCGTTTGTACCTTTATCAACCCTTAAAAGTAGACTTTTAGGACATTTTTTATGTAAAATGAGGTGCTAAATCCACTGGTAAAAACCGCGATGTCCTATCTTTTACCGTTTGGGAGATCGAGTAAAATAGAAAATAATAGATATTTGAAAATGTGATATATAAACATTTTATTCGTTTTTACCTTTATCAACTCTTGAGAGTAGACTTATAGGACCTATTTTATGTAAAATGAGGTGCTAAATCCACTGGTGAAAACCGCGATGTCCTATCTTTAACCGTTTAGGAGATGGAGTAAAATGGAGAATAATAGATATTTGAAAATGTGATATATAAACATTTTATTCGTTTGTACATTTATCAACTCTTGAGAGTAGACTTATAGGACCTATTTTATGTAAAATGAGGTTCTAAATCCACTGGTGAAAACCGCGATGTCCTATCTTTAATTGTTTAGGAGATCGAGTAAAATGGAGAATAATAGATATTTGAAAATGTGATATATAAACATTTTATTCGTTTGTAACTTTATCAACTCTTATGAGTAGACTTATAGGACTTATTTTATGTAAAATGAGGTGCTAAATCCACTGGTGAAAACCACGATGTCCTATCTTTAATCTTTTATTAGATCGAGTAAAATGAAGAATAATAGATAATTGATAATGTGGTATATAAACATTTTATTCGTTTGTACCTTTATCAACTCTTGAGAGTAGACTTATAGGACTTATTTTATGTAAAATGAGGTGCTTAATCCACTGGTGAAAACCGCGATGTCCTATCTTTAACCGTTTAGGAGATCGAGTAAAATGAAGAATAATTGATATTTGATAATGTGATATATAAACATTTTATTCGTTTATACCTTTATCAACTCTTCAGAGTAGACTTATAGGACTTATTTTATGTAAAATGAGGTGCTTAATCCACTCGTGAAAACCGCGATGTTATATCTTTAACCGTTTAGGAGATCGAGTAAAATGAAGAATAATAGATATTTGATAATGTGATATATAAACATTTTATTCGTTTGTACCTTTATCAACTCTTCAGAGTAGACTTATAGGACTTATTTTATGTAAAATGAGGTGCTTAATCCACTCGTGAAAACCGCGATGTTATATCTTTAACCGTTTAGGAGATCGAGTTAAATGGAGAAAAATAGATATTTGAAAATGTGATATATAAACATTTTATTCGTTTGTACCTTTATCAACTTTTGAGAGTAGACTTATAGGACTTATTTTATGTAAAATGGGGTGCTTAATCCACTGATGAAAACCGCGATGTCCTATTTTTTACCGTTTAGAAGATCGAGTAAAATGGAAAATAATAGATATTTGAAAATGTGATATATAAACATTTTATTCGTTTGTACCTTGATCAACTCTTGAGGGTAGACTTATAAGACCTATTTTATGTAAAATGAATTGCTAAATCCACTGGTGAAAACCGCGATGTCCTATCTTTAACCGTTTTGGAGATCGAGTAAAATGGAGAATAATAGATATTTGATAATGTGATATATAAACATTTTATTCGTTTGTACCTTTATCAACTCTTGAGAGTATACTTATAGGACTTATTTTATGTAAAATGAGATGCTAAATCCACTGGTGAAAACCGCGATGTCCTATCTTTAACCGTTTAGGAGGTCGAGTAAAATGGGGAATAATGAATATTTGAAAATGTGATATATAAACATTTTATTCGTTTGTACATTTATCAACTCTTGAGAGTAGACTTATAGGACCTATTTTATGTAAAATGAGGTTCTAAATCCACTGGTGAAAACCGCGATGTCCTATCTTTAACCGTTTAGGAGATCGAGTAAAATGAAGAATAATAGATATTTGATAATGTGATATATAAACATTTTATTCGTTTGTACATTTATCAACTCTTGAGAGTAGACTTATAGGACTTATTTTATGTAAAATGAGATGCTAAATCCTTTGGTGAAAACCGCGATGTCCTATCTTTAACCGTTTAGGAGGTCGAGTAAAATGGGGAACAATGAATATTTGAAAATGTGATATATAAACATTTTATCCGTTTTTACATTTATCAACTCTTGAGAGTAGACTTATAGGACCTATTTTATGTAAAATGAGGTGCTAAATCCACTGGTGAAAACCGCGATGTCCTATCTTTAACCGTTTTGGAGATCGAGTAAAATGGAGAATAATAGATATTTGATAATGTGATATATAAACATTTTATTCGTTTGTACCTTTATCAACTTTTGAGAGTATACTTATAGGACTTATTTTATGTAAAATGAGATGCTAAATCCACTGGTGAAAACCGCGATGTCCTATCTTTAACCGTTTAGGAGGTCGAGTAAAATGGGAATAATGAATATTTGAAAATGTGATATATAAACATTTTATCCGTTTTTACATTTATCAACTCTTGAGAGTAGACTTATAGGACCTATTTTATGTAAAATGAGGTTCTAAATCCACTAGTGAAAACCGCGATGTCCTATCTTTAACCGTTTAGGAGATCGAGTAAAATGGAGAATAATAGATATTTGATAATGTGATATATATACATTTTATTCGTTTTTACCTTTATCAACTCTTGAGAGTAGACTTATAGGACCTATTTTATGTAAAATAAGGTTCTAAATCCACTGGTGAAAACCGCGATGTCCTATCTTTAACCGTTTAGGAGATCAAGTAAAATTGAGAATAATAGATATTTGAAAATGTGATATATAAAAACTTTATTCGTTTGTACCTTTATCAACTCTTGAGAGTAGACTTATAGGACTTATTTTATGTAAAATGAGGTTTTAAACCCACTGGTGAAAACCGCGATGTCCAATCTTTAACCGTTTATGAGTTCGAGTAAAATGGAGAATAATAGATATTTGATAATGTGGTATATAAACATTTTATTCGTTTGTACCCTTATCAACTACTGAAAGTAGACTTATAGGACTTATTTTATGTAAAATGAGGTGCTAAATCCACTGGTGAAATCCGCGATGTGATATCTTTAACCGTTTAGGAGATCGAGTAAAATGGAGAACAATAGATATTTGAAAATGTGATATATAATTATTTTATTCGTTTTTACCTTTATCAACTCTTGAGAGTCGACTTATAGGACCTATTTTATGTAAAATGAGGTTCTGAATCCACTGGTGAAAACCGCGATGTCCTATCTTTAACCGTTTTGGAGATCGAGTAAAATGGAGAATAATAGATATTTGATAATGTGATATATAAACATTTTATTCGTTTGTACCTTTATCAACTCTTGAGAGTATACTTATAGGACTTATTTTATGTAAAATGAGATGCTAAATCCACTGGTGAAAACCGCGATGTCCTATCTTTAACCGTTTAGGAGGTCGAGTAAAATGGGAATAATGAATATTTGAAAATGTGATATATAAACATTTTATCCGTTTTTACATTTATCAACTCTTGAGAGTAGACTTATAGGACCTATTTTATGTAAAATGAGGTTCTAAATCCACTAGTGAAAACCGCGATGTCCTATCTTTAACCGTTTAGGAGATCGAGTAAAATGGAGAATAATAGATATTTGATAATGTGATATATAAACATTTTATTCGTTTGTAACTTTATCAACTCTTATGAGTAGACTTATAGGACTTATTTTATGTAAAATGAGGTGCTAAATCCACTGGTGAAAACCACGATGTCCTATCTTTAATCGTTTATTAGATCGAGTAAAATGAAGAATAATAGATAATTGATAATGTGGTATATAAACATTTTATTCGTTTGTACCTTTATCAACTCTTGAGAGTAGACTTATACGACTTATTTTATGTAAAATGAGGTGCTTAATCCACTGGTGAAAACCGCGATGTCCTATCTTTAACCGTTTAGGAGATCGAGTAAAATGAAGAATAATAGATATTTGATAATGTGATATATAAACATTTTATTCGTTTATACCTTTATCAACTCTTCAGAGTAGACTTATAGGAGTTATTTTATGTAAAATGAGGTGCTTAATCCACTCGTGAAAACCGCGATGTTATATCTTTAACCGTTTAGGAGATCGAGTAAAATGAAGAATAATAGATAATTGATAATGTGATATATAAACATTTTATTCGTTTGTACCTTTATCAACTCTTCAGAGTAGACTTATAGGACTTATTTTATGTAAAATGAGGTGCTTAATCCACTCGTGAAAACCGCGATGTTATATCTTTAACCGTTTAGGAGATCGAGTTAAATGGAGAAAAATAGATATTTGAAAATGTGATATATAAACATTTTATTCGTTTGTACCTTTATCAACTCTTGAGAGTAGACTTATAGGACTTATTTTATGTAAAATGGGGTGCTTAATCCACTGATGAAAACCGCGATGTCCTATTTTTTACCGTTTAGAAGATCGAGTAAAATGGAAAATAATAGATATTTGAAAATGTGATATATAAACTTTTTATTCGTTTGTACCTTGATCAACTCTCGAGGGTAGACTTATAAGACCTATTTTATGTAAAATGAATTGCTAAATCCACTGGTGAAAACCGCGATGTCCTATCTTTAACCGTTTTGGAGATCGAGTAAAATGGAGAATAATAGATATTTGATAATGTGATATATAAACATTTTATTCGTTTGTACCTTTATCAACTCTTGAGAGTATACTTATAGGACTTATTTTATGTAAAATGAGATGCTAAATCCACTGGTGAAAACCGCGATGTCCTATCTTTAACCGTTTAGGAGGTCGAGTAAAATGGGAATAATGAATATTTGAAAATGTGATATATAAACATTTTATCCGTTTTTACATTTATCAACCCTTGAGAGTAGACTTATAGGACCTATTTTATATAAAATGAGGTTCTAAATCCTCTGGTGAAAACCGCGATGTCCTATCTTTAACCGTTTAGGAGATCGAGTAAAATGGAGAATAATAGATATTTGATAATGTGATATATAAACATTTTATTCGTTTTTACCTTTATCAACTCTTGAGAGTAGACTTATAGGACCTATTTTATGTAAAATGAGGTGCTAAATCCACTGGTGAAAACCGCGATGTCCTATTTTTTACCGTTTAGGAGATCGAGTAAAATGGAAAATAATAGATATTTGAAAATGTGATATATAAACATTTTATTCGTTTGTACCTTGATCAACTCTTGAGGGTAGACTTATAAGACCTATTTTATGTAAAATGAGATGCTAAATCCACTGGTGAAAACCGCGATGTCCTATCTTTAACCGTTTAGGAGGTCGAGTAAAATGGGGAATAATGAATATTTGAAAATGTGATATATAAACATTTTATTCTTTTGTACCCTTATCAACTACTGAAAGTAGACTTATAGGACTTATTTTATGTAAAATGAGGTGCTAAATCCACTGGTGAAATCCGCGATGTGATGTCTTTATCCGTTTAGGAGATCGAGTAAAATGGAGAACAATAGATATTTGAAAATGTGATATATAATTATTTTATTCGTTTTTACCTTTATCAACTCTTGAGAGTCGACTTATAGGACCTATTTTATGTAAAATGAGGTTCTAAATCCACTGGTGAAATCCGCGATGTCCTATCTTTAACCGTTTAGGAGATCGAGTAAAATGGAGAATAATGGATATTTGAAAATGTGATATATAAACATTTTATTCGTTTGTACCTTTATCAACTCTTGAGAGTAGACTTATAGGACTTATTTTATGTAAAATGAGGTGCTTAATCCACTGGTTAAAACCGCGATGTCCTATCTTTAACCGTTTAGGAGATCAAGTAAAATGAAGAATAATAGATATTTGATAATGTGATATATAAACATTTTACTCGTATGTACCTTTATCAACTCTTGAGAGTAGACTTATAGGACTTATTTTATGTAAAATGAGGTGCTTAATCCACTGGTGAAAACCGCGATGTCCTATCTTTAACCGTTTAGGAGATCGAGTAAAAGGGAGAATAATGGATATTTGAAAATGTGATATATAAACATTTTATTCGTTTGTACCTTTATCAACCCTTGAGAGTAGACTTTTAGGACATTTTTTATGTAAAATGAGGTGCTTAATCCACTTGTGAAAACCGCGATGTCCTATCTTTAATTGTTTAGGAGATCGAGTAAAATGGAGAATAATAGATATTTGAAAATGTGATATATAAACATTTTATTCGTTTGTACCTTTATCAACTCTTAAGAGTAGACTTATAGGACTTATTTTATGTAAAATGAGGTGCTAAATCCACTGGTAAAAACCGCGATGTCCTATCTTTAACCGTTTAGGAGATCAAGTAAAATTGAGAATAATAGATATTTGAAAATGTGATATATAAAAACTTTATTCGTTTGTACCTTTATTAACTCTTGAGAGTAGACTTATAGGACTTATTTTATGTAAAATGAGGTGCTAAATCCACTGGTAAAAACCGGGATGTCCTATCTTTAACCGTTTAGGAGATCGAGTAAAATGGAGATAAATAGATATTTGATATGTGATATATAAACATTTTATTCGTTTGTACCATTATCAACTCTTGAGAGTAGACATATAAGACTTATTTTATGTAAAATGAGGTGCTAAATCCACTGGAGAAAACCGCGATGTCCTATCTTTAACCGTTTAGGAGATCGAGTAAAATGGAGAATAATAGATATTTGATAATGTGGTATATAAACATTTTATTCGTTTGTACCCTTATCAACTCTTAAAAGTAGACTTATAGGACTAATTTTATGTAAAATGAGGTGCTTAATCCACTGGTGAAAACCGCGATGTCCTATCTTTAACCGTTTAGGAGAACGAGTAAAATGAAGAAAAATAGATATTTGATAATGTGATATATAAACATTTTATTCGTTTGTATCTTTATCAACTCTTCAGAGTAGACTTATAGGACTTTTTATGTAAAATGAGGTGCTTAATCCACTCGTGAAAACCGCGATGTTATATCTTTAACCGTTTAGGAGATCGAGTAAAATGAGTAATAATAGATATTTGATAATGTGATATATAAACATTTTATTCGTTTGTACCTTTATCAACCCTTGAGAGTAGACTTTTAGGACATATTTTATGTAAAATGAGGTGCTAAGTCCACTGGTGAAAACCGCGATGTCCTATCTTTAATTGTTTAGGAGATCGAGTAAAACGGAGCATAATAGATATTTGAAAATGTGATATATAAACATTTTATTCTTTTGTATCTTTATCAACTCTTGAGAGTAGACTTATAGGACTTATTTTATGTAAAATGTGGTGCTAAATCTACTGGTGAAAACCGCGATGTCCTATCTTGAACCGTTTAGGAGATCGAGTTAATTGGAGAAAAATAGATATTGGAAAATGTGATATATAAATATTTTATTCGTTTGTACCTTTATCAACTTTTGAGAGTAGACTTATAGGACCTATTTTATGTAAAATATGGTGCTTAATCCACTGATGAAAACCGCGATGTCCTATCTTTAACCGTTTAGGAGATCGAGTAAAATGGAGAATAATAGATATTTGATAATGTGATATATAAACATTTTATTCGTTTGTACCTTTATCAACCCTTAAAAGTAGACTTTTAGGACATTTTTTATGTAAAATGAGGTGCTAAATCCACTGGTAAAAACCGCGATGTCCTATCTTTTACCGTTTGGGAGATCGAGTAAAATAGAAAATAATAGATATTTGAAAATGTGATATATAAACATTTTATTCGTTTTTACCTTTATCAACTCTTGAGAGTAGACTTATAGGACCTATTTTATGTAAAATGAGGTGCTTAATCCACTGGTGAAAACCGCGATGTCCTATCTTTAACCGTTTAGGAGATGGAGTAAAATGGAGAATAATAGATATTTGAAAATGTGATATATAAACATTTTATTCGTTTGTACATTTATCAACTCTTGAGAGTAGACTTATAGGACCTATTTTATGTAAAATGAGGTTCTAAATCCACTGGTGAAAACCGCGATGTCCTATCTTTAACCGTTTAGAAGATCGAGTAAAATGGAGAATAATAGATATTTGAAAATGTGATATATAAACATTTTATTCGTTTGTAACTTTATCAACTCTTATGAGTAGACTTATAGGACTTATTTTATGTAAAATGAGGTGCTAAATCCACTGGTGAAAACCACGATGTCCTATCTTTAATCTTTTATTAGATCGAGTAAAATGAAGAATAATAGATAATTGATAATGTGGTATATAAACATTTTATTCGTTTGTACCTTTATCAACTCTTGAGAGTAGACTTATAGGACTTATTTTATGTAAAATGAGGTGCTTAATCCACTGGTGAAAACCGCGATGTCCTATCTTTAACCGTTTAGGAGATCGAGTAAAATGAAGAATAATTGATATTTGATAATGTGATATATAAACATTTTATTCGTTTATACCTTTATCAACTCTTCAGAGTAGACTTATAGGACTTATTTTATGTAAAATGAGGTGCTTAATCCACTCGTGAAAACCGCGATGTTATATCTTTAACCGTTTAGGAGATCGAGTAAAATGAAGAATAATAGATATTTGATAATGTGATATATAAACATTTTATTCGTTTGTACCTTTATCAACTCTTCAGAGTAGACTTATAGGACTTATTTTATGTAAAATGAGGTGCTTAATCCACTCGTGAAAACCGCGATGTTATATCTTTAACCGTTTAGGAGATCGAGTTAAATGGAGAAAAATAGATATTTGAAAATGTGATATATAAACATTTTATTCGTTTGTACCTTTATCAACTTTTGAGAGTAGACTTATAGGACTTATTTTATGTAAAATGGGGTGCTTAATCCACTGATGAAAACCGCGATGTCCTATTTTTTACCGTTTAGAAGATCGAGTAAAATGGAAAATAATAGATATTTGAAAATGTGATATATAAACATTTTATTCGTTTGTACATTTATCAACTCTTGAGAGTAGACTTATAGGACCTATTTTATGTAAAATGAGGTTCTAAATCCACTGGTGAAAACCGCGATGTCCTATCTTTAACCGTTTGAGAGATCGAGTAAAATGAAGAATAATAGATATTTGATAATGTGATATATAAACATTTTATTCGTTTGTACATTTATCAACTCTTGAGAGTAGACTTATAGGACTTATTTTATGTAAAATGAGATGCTAAATCCTTTGGTGAAAACCGCGATGTCCTATCTTTAACCGTTTAGGAGGTCGAGTAAAATGGGGAATAATGAATATTTGAAAATGTGATATATAAACATTTTATCCGTTTTTACATTTATCAACTCTTGAGAGTAGACTTATAGGACCTATTTTATGTAAAATGAGGTGCTAAATCCACTGGTGAAAACCGCGATGTCCTATCTTTAACCGTTTTGGAGATCGAGTAAAATGGAGAATAATAGATATTTGATAATGTGATATATAAACATTTTATTCGTTTGTACCTTTATCAACTTTTGAGAGTATACTTATAGGACTTAATTTATGTAAAATGAGATGCTAAATCCACTGGTGAAAACCACGATGTCCTATCTTTAATCGTTTATTAGATCGAGTAAAATGAAGAATAATAGATAATTGATAATGTGGTATATAAACATTTTATTCGTTTGTACCTTTATCAACTCTTGAGAGTAGACTTATACGACTTATTTTATGTAAAATGAGGTGCTTAATCCACTGGTGAAAACCGCGATGTCCTATCTTTAACCGTTTAGGAGATCGAGTAAAATGAAGAATAATAGATATTTGATAATGTGATATATAAACATTTTATTCGTTTATACCTTTATCAACTCTTCAGAGTAGACTTATAGGACTTATTTTATGTAAAATGAGGTGCTTAATCCACTCGTGAAAACCGCGATGTTATATCTTTAACCGTTTAGGAGATCGAGTAAAATGAAGAATAATAGATATTTGATAATGTGATATATAAACATTTTATTCGTTTGTACCTTTATCAACTCTTCAGAGTAGACTTATAGGACTTATTTTATGTAAAATGAGATGCTTAATCCTCTCGTGAAAACCGCGATGTTATATCTTTAACCGTTTAGGAGATCGAGTTAAATGGAGAAAAATAGATATTTGAAAATGTGATATATAAACATTTTATTCGTTTGTACCTTTATCAACTCTTGAGAGTAGACTTATAGGACTTATTTTATGTAAAATGGGGTGCTTAATCCACTGATGAAAACCGCGATGTCCTATTTTTTACCGTTTAGAAGATCGAGTAAAATGGAAAATAATAGATATTTGAAAATGTGATATATAAACTTTTTATTCGTTTGTACCTTGATCAACTCTTGAGGGTAGACTTATAAGACCTATTTTATGTAAAATGAATTGCTAAATCCACTGGTGAAAACCGCGATGTCCTATCTTTAACCGTTTTGGAGATCGAGTAAAATGGAGAATAATAGATATTTGATAATGTGATATATAAACATTTTATTCGTTTGTACCTTTATCAACTCTTGAGAGTATACTTATAGGACTTATTTTATGTAAAATGAGATGCTAAATCCACTGGTGAAAACCGCGATGTCCTATCTTTAACCGTTTAGGAGGTCAAGTAAAATGGGGAATAATGAATATTTGAAAATGTGATATATAAACATTTTATTCGTTTGTACATTTATCAACTCTTGAGAGTAGACTTATAGGACCTATTTTATGTAAAATGAGGTTCTAAATCCACTGGTGAAAACCGCGATGTCCAATCTTTAACCGTTTATGAGTTCGAGTAAAATGGAGAATAATAGATATTTGATAATGTGGTATATAAACATTTTATTCGTTTGTACCCTTATCAACTACTGAAAGTAGACTTATAGGACTTATTTTATGTAAAATGAGGTGCTAAATCCACTGGTGAAATCCGCGATGTGATATCTTTAACCGTTTAGGAGATCGAGTAAAATGGAGAACAATAGATATTTGAAAATGTGATATATAATTATTTTATTCGTTTTTACCTTTATCAACTCTTGAGAGTCGACTTATAGGACCTATTTTATGTAAAATGAGGTTCTAAATCCACTGGTGAAAACCGCGATGTCCTATCTTTAACCGTTTTGGAGATCGAGTAAAATGGAGAATAATAGATATTTGATAATGTGATATATAAACATTTTATTCGTTTGTACCTTTATCAACTCTTGAGAGTATACTTATAGGACTTATTTTATGTAAAATGAGATGCTAAATCCACTGGTGAAAACCGCGATGTCCTATCTTTAACCGTTTAGGAGGTCGAGTAAAATGGGAATAATGAATATTTGAAAATGTGATATATAAACATTTTATCCGTTTTTACATTTATCAACTCTTGAGAGTAGACTTATAGGACCTATTTTATGTAAAATGAGGTTCTAAATCCACTAGTGAAAACCGCGATGTCCTATCTTTAACCGTTTAGGAGATCGAGTAAAATGGAGAATAATAGATATTTGATAATGTGATATATATACATTTTATTCGTTTTTACCTTTATCAACTCTTGAGAGTAGACTTATAGGACCTATTTTATGTAAAATAAGGTTCTAAATCCACTGGTGAAAACCGCGATGTCCTATCTTTAACCGTTTAGGAGATCAAGTAAAATTGAGAATAATAGATATTTGAAAATGTGATATATAAAAACTTTATTCGTTTGTACCTTTATCAACTCTTGAGAGTAGACTTATAGGACTTATTTTATGTAAAATGAGGTTTTAAACCCACTGGTGAAAACCGCGATGTCCAATCTTTAACCGTTTATGAGTTCGAGTAAAATGGAGAATAATAGATATTTGATAATGTGGTATATAAACATTTTATTCGTTTGTACCCTTATCAACTACTGAAAGTAGACTTATAGGACTTATTTTATGTAAAATGAGGTGCTAAATCCACTGGTGAAATCCGCGATGTGATATCTTTAACCGTTTAGGAGATCGAGTAAAATGAAGAATAATAGATATTTGATAATGTGATATATAAACATTTTATTCGTTTGTACCTTTATCAACTCTTGAGAGTAGACTTATAGGACTTATTTTATGTAAAATGAGGTGCTTAATCCACTGGTAAAAACCGTGATGTTCTATCTTTAACCGTTTAGGAGATCGAGTAAAATGGAGAATAATGGATATTTGAAAATGTGATATATAAACATTTTATTCGTTTGTACCTTTATCAACCCTTGAGAGTAGACTTTTAGGACATTTTTTATGTAAAATGAGGTGCTTAATCCACTGGTGAAAACCGCGATGTCCTATCTTTAATTGTTTAGGAGATCGAGTAAAATGGAGAATAATAGATATTTGAAAATGTGATATATAAACATTTTATTCGTTTGTACCTTTATCAACTCTTGAGAGTAGACATATAGGACCTATTTTATGTAAACTGAGGTGCTAAATCCACTGGTGAAAACCGCGTTGTCCTATCTTTAATCGTTTAGGAGATCGAGTAAAATGGAGAATAATAGATATTTGATAATGTGGTATATAAACATTTTATTCGTTTGTACCTTTATCAACTCTTGAGAGTAGACTTATAGGACTTATTTTATGTAAAATGAGGTGCTTAATCCACTGGTGAAAACCGCGATGTCCTATCTTTAACCGTTTAGGAGATCGAGTAAAATGGAGAATAATGGATATTTGAAAATGTGATATATAAACATTTTATTCGTTTGTACCTTTATCAACCCTTGAGAGTAGACTTATAGGACTTATTTTATGTAAAATATGGTGCTTAATCCACTGATAAAAACCGCGATGTCCTATCCTTTATCGTTTAGGAGATCGAGTAAAATGGAAAATAATAGATATTTGAAAATGTGATATATAAACATTTTATTCGTTTGTACCTTGATCAACTCTTGAGGGTAGACTTATAGGACCTATTTTATGTAAAATGAGGTGCTAAATCCACTGGTGAAAACCGCGATGTCCCATCTTTAACCGTTTTTGAGATCGAGTAAAATGGAGAACAATAGATATTTGATAATGTGATATATAAACATTTTATTCGTTTGTACCTTTATCAACTCTTGACGGTAGACTTATAGGACCTATTTTATGTAAAATGAGGTGCTAAATCCACTGGTGAAAACCGCGATGTCCCATCTTTAACCGTTTTGGAGATCGAGTAAAATGGAGAATAATAGTTATTTGAAAATGTGATATATAAACATTTTATTCGTTTTTACCTTTATCAACTCTTGAGAGTAGACTTATAGGACTTATTTTATGTAAAATGAAATGCTAAATCTACTGGTGAAAACCGCGATGTCCTATCTTGATCCGTTTAGGAGATCGAGTAAAATGGATAAAAATAGTTATTTGAAAATGTGATATATAAACATTTTATTCGTTTGTACCTTTATCAACTCTTGAGAGTAGACTTATAGGACTTATTTTATGTAAAATGAGGTGATAAATCCACTGGTGAAAACCGCGATGTCCTATCTTGATCCGTTTAAGAGATCGAGTAAAATGGATAAAAATAGTTATTTGAAAATGTGATATATAAACATTTTGTTCGTTTGGACCTTGATCAACTCTTGAGAGTAGACTTATAGGACTTATTTTATGTAAAATGAGGTGCTACATCCACTGGTGAAAACAGCGATGTCCTATTTTGAACCGTTTAGGAGATCGAGTAAAATGGAGAATAATAGATATTTGAAAATGTGATATATAAACATTTTATTCGTTTGTACCTTTATCAACTCTTGAGAGTAGACTTATAGGACCTATTTTATGTAAAATGAGGTGCTAAATCCACTGGTAAAAACCGCGATGTTCTATCTTGAGCCGTTTAGGAGATCGAGTAAAATGGAGAAAAATAGATATTTGAAAATGTGACATATAAACATTTTATTCGTTTTTACCTTTATCAACTCTTGAGAGTAGACTTATAGGACTTATTTTATGTAAAATGAGGTGCTACATCCACTGGTGAAAACTGCGATGTCCTATCTTGAACCGTTTAGGGGATCGAGTAAAATGGATAAAAATAGATATTCGAAAATGTGATATATAAACATTTTATTCGTTTTTACCTTTATCAACTCTTGAAAGTAGACTTATAGGACCTATTTTTTGTAAAATGAGGTGCTAAATTCACTGGTGAAAACCGCGAAGTCCTATCTTTAACCATTTAGGAGATCGAGTAAATTGGAGAATAATAGATATTTGAAAATGTGATATATAAACATTTTATTCGTTTTTACCTTTATCAACTCTTGAGAGTAGACTTATAGGACTTATTATATGTAAAATGAGGTGCTAAATCCACTGGTGAAAACCCCGATGTCCTATCTTGAACCGTTTAGGAGATCGAGTAAAATGGATTTTAATAGATATTTGAAAATGTGATATATAAACATTTTATTCGTTTGTACCTTTATCAACTTTTGAGAGTAGACTAATAGGACCTATTTTATGTAAAATGAGGTGCTAAATCCACTGGTGAAAACCTCGATGTCCTATCTTTAACCGTTTAGAAGATCGAGTAAAATGGAGAATAATAGATATTTGAAAATGTGATATATAGACATTTTATTCCTTTGTACCTTTATCAACTTTTGAGAGTAGACTTATAGGACCTATTTTATGTAAAATGAGGTGCTAAATCCACTGGTGAAAACCTCGATGTTATATCTTTAACCGTTTAGGAGATCGGGTAAAATGGAAAATAATACATATTTGAATATGTGATATATAAACATTTTATTCGTTTGTACCTTTATCAACTCTTAAGAGTAGACATAGAACTTATTTTATGTAAAATGAGGTGCTAAATCCACTAGTGAAAACCGCGATGTCCTATCTTGAACCGTTTAGGAGATTGAGTAAAATGGAGAATAATAGATATTTGAAAATGTGATATATAAACATTTTGTTCGTTTGTACCTTGATCAATTCTTGAGAGTAGACTTATAGGACTTATTTTATGAAAAATGAGGTGCTAAATCCACTGGTGAAAACCCCGATGTCCTATCTTGAACCGTTTAGGAGACCGAGTAAAATGTAGAATAATAGATATTTGAAAATGTGATATATAAACATTTTGTTCGTTTGTACCTTTATCAACTCTTGAGAGTAGACTTATAGGACATATTTTATGTAATATGAGGTGCTACATCCACTGGTGAAAACTGCGATGTCCTATCTTGAACCGTTTAGGGGATCGAGTAAAATGGAGAAAAATAGATATTTGAAAATGTGATATATAAACATTTTATTCGTTTTTACCTTTATCAACTCTTGAAAGTAGACTTATAGGACCTATTTTTTGTAAAATGAGGTGCTAAATTCACTGGTGAAAACCGCGAAGTCCTATCTTTAACCATTTAGGAGATCGAGTAAAATGGAGAATAATAGTTATTTGAAAATGTGATATATAAACATTTTATTCGTTTTTACCTTTATCAACTCTTGAGAGTAGACTTATAAGACTTATTTTATGTAAAATGAAATGCTAAATCTACTGGTGAAAACCGCGATGTCCTATCTTGATCCGTTTAGGAGATCGAGTAAAATGGATAAAAATAGTTATTTGAAAATGTGATATATAAACATTTTATTCGTTTGTACCTTTATCAACTCTTGAGAGTAGACTTATAGGACTTATTTTATGTAAAATGAGGTGATAAATCCACTGGTGAGAACCGCGATGTCCTATCTTGATCCGTTTAAGAGATCGAGTAAAATGGATAAAAATAGTTATTTGAAAATGTGATATATAAACATTTTGTTCGTTTGGACCTTGATCAACTCTTGAGAGTAGACTTATAGGACTTATTTTATGTAAAATGAGGTGCTAAATCCACTGGTGAAAACCCCGATGTCCTATCTTGAACCGCTTAGAAGATCGAGTAAAATGGAGAATAATAGATATTTGAAAATGTGATATATAAACATTTTGATCGTTTGTACCTTGATCAACTCTTGAGAGTAGACTTATAGGACTTATTTTATGTAAAATGAGGTGCTAAATCCACTGGTAAAAACCCCGATGTCCAATCTTGAACCGTTTAGGAGATCGAGTAAAATGTAGAATAATAGATATTTGAAAATGTGATATATAAACATTTTGTTCGTTTGTACCTTTATCAACTCTTGAGAGTAGACTTATAGGACATATTTTATGTAAAATGAGGTGCTACATCCACTGGTGAAAACAGCGATGTCCTATCTTGAACCGTTTAGGAGATCGAGTAAAATGGAGAATAATAGATATTTGAAAATGTGATATATAAATATTTTATTCGTTTGTACCTTTATTAACTCTTGAGAGTAGACTTATAGGACCTATTTTATGTAAAATGAGGTGCTAAATCCACTGGTGAAAACCGCGATGTCCTATCTTGAGCCGTTTAGGTGATCGAGTAAAATGGAGAAAAATAGATATTTGAAAATGTGACATATAAACATTTTATTCGTTTTTACCATTATCAACTCTTGAGAGTAGACTTATAGGACTTATTTTATGTAAAATGAGGTGCTAAATCCTCTGATGAAAACCTCGATGTCCTATCTTGAACCGTTTAGGAGATCGAGTAAAATGGATAAAAATAGATATTTGAAAATGTGATATATAAACATTTTATTCGTTTGTACCTTTATCAACTCTTGAGAGTAGACTTATAGGACCTATTTTATGTAAAATGAGGTTCTAAATCCATTGGTGAAAACCGCGATGTCCTATCTTTAACCGTTTAGGAGATCGAGTGAAATGGAGAATAATAGATATTTTATAATGTGATATATAAACATTTTATTCGTTTGTACCTTTATTAACACTTGAGAGTAGACTTATAGGACCTATTTTATGTAAAATGAGGTGCTAAATCCACTGGTGAAAACCGCGATGTCCTATCTTGAACCGTTTAGGAGATCAAGTAAAATGGGCGATAATAGATATTTGAAAATGTGATATATAAACATTTTGTTCGTTTGTACCTTGATCAACTCTTGAGAGTAGACTTATAGGACTTATTTTATGTAAAATGAGGTGCTAAATCCACTGGTGAAAACCCCGATGTCCTATCTAGAACCGTTTAGGAGATCGAGTAAAATGTAGAATAATAGATATTTGAAAATGTGATATATAAACATTTTGTTGGTTTGTACCTTTATCAACTCTTGAGAGTAGACTTATAGGACGTATTTTATGTAAAATGAGGTGCTACATCCACTGGTGAAAACCGCGATGTCCTATCTTTAACAGTTTAGGAGATCAAGTAAATTGGAGAATAATAGATATTTGAAAATGTGATATATAAACATTTTATTCGTTTTTACCTTTATCAACTCTTGAGAGTAGACTTATAGGACTTATTATATGTAAAATGAGGTGCTAAATCCACTGGTTAAAACCGCGATGTCCTATCTTGATCCGTTTAGGAGATCGAGTAAAATGGATAAAAATAGTTATTTGAAAATGTGATATATAAACATTTTATTCGTTTGTACCTTTATCAACTCTTGAGAGTAGACTTATAGGACCTATTTTATGTAAAATGAGGTGTTAAATCCACTGGTGAAAACCTCGATGTCCTATCTTTAACCGTTTAGAAGATCGAGTAAAATGAAGAATAATAGATATTTGAAAATGTGATATATAAACATTTTATTCGTTTGTACCTTTATCAACTTTTGAGAGTAGACTTATAGGACCTATTTTATGTAAAATGAGGTGCTTAATCCACTGGTGAAAACCTCGATGTCCCATCTTTAACCGTTTAGGAGATCGAGTAAAATGGAGAATAATAGATATTTGAAAATGTGATATATAAACATTTTATTCGTTTGTACCTTTATCAACTCTTGAGAGTAGACTTATAGGACCTTTTTAATGTAAAATGAGGTGCTAAATCCACTGGTGAAATCCCCGATGTCCTATCTTTAACCGTTTAGGAGATCGAGTAAAATGGAGAATAATAGATATTTGAAAATGTGATATATAAACATTTTATTCGTTTGTAACTTTATCAACTCTTGAGAGTTGACTTATAGGAGTTATTTTATGTAAAATGAGGTGCTAAACTCACTGGTGAAAACCGCGATGTCCTATCTTTAACCGTTTAGGAGATCGAGTAAAATGGAGAATAATAGATATTTGATAATGTGATATATAAACATTTTATTCGTTTGTACCTTTATCAACTCTTGAGAGTAGACTTATAGGACCTTTTTAATGTAAAATGAGGTGCTAAATCCACTGGTGAAATCCCCGATGTCCTATCTTTAACCGTTTAGGAGATCGAGTAAAATGGAGAATAATAGATATTTGAAAATGTGATATATAAACATTTTATTCGCTTGTACCTTTATCAACTTTTGAGAGTAGACTTATAGGACCTATTTTATGGAAAATGAGGTGCTAAATCCACTGGTGAAAACCACGATGTCCTATCTTTAACCGTTTAGGAGATCGAGTAAAATGGAAAATAATAGATATTTGAAAATGTGATATATTAACATTTTATTTGTTTTTACCTTTATCAACTCTTGAGAATAGACTTATAGGACTTATTTTATGTAAAATGGGGTGGGTGCTTAATCTACTGATGAAAATTGCGATGTCCTATCTTTAACCGTTTAGGAGATGGAGTAAAATGGAGAATAATAGATATTTGAAAATGTGATATATAAACATTTTATTCGTTTGTACCGTTATCAACATTTGAGAGTAGACTTTTAGGACCTATTTTATGTAAAATGAGGTGCTAAATCCACTGGTGAAAACCACGATGTCCTATCTTTAACCGTTTAGGAGATCGAGTAAAATGGAAAATAATAGATATTTGAAAATGTGATATATAAACATTTTATTCGTTTTTACCTTTATCAACTCTTGAGAATAGACTTATAGGACTTATTTTATGTAAAATGGGGTGCTTAATCCACTGATGAAAACCGCGATGTCCTATCTTTAACCGTTTAGGAGATGGAGTAAAATGGAGAATAGTAGATATTTGAAAATGTGATATATAAACATTTTATTCGTTTGTACCTTTATCAACTCTTATGAGTAGACTTATAGGACTTATTTTAGGTAAAAAGTGGTGCTAAATCAACTGGTAAAAACCGCGATGTCCTATTTTTAACCGTTTAGGAGATCGAGTAAAATGGATGATAATAGATATTTGAAAATGTGATATATAAACATTTTATTCGTTTGTACCTTTATCAACTCTTGAGAGTAGACTTATAGGAGTTATTTTATGTAAAATATAGTGCTAAATCCACTGGTGAAAACCGCGATGTCCTATCTTTAACCGTTTAGGAGATCAAGTAAAATGGAGAATAATAGATATTTGATAATGTAATATATAAACATTTTATTCGCTTGTACCTTTATCAACTTTTGAGAGTAGACTTATAGGACCTATTTTATGGAAAATGAGGTGCTAAATCCACTGGTGAAAACCACGATGTCCTATCTTTAACCGTTTAGGAGATCGAGTAAAATGGAAAATAATAGATATTTGAAAATGTGATATATTAACATTTTATTTGTTTTTACCTTTATCAACTCTTGAGAATAGACTTATAGGACTTATTTTATGTAAAATGGGGTGGGTGCTTAATCTACTGATGAAAATTGCGATGTCCTATCTTTAACCGTTTAGGAGATGGAGTAAAATGGAGAATAATAGATATTTGAAAATGTGATATATAAACATTTTATCCGTTTGTACCTTTATCAACTCTTGAGAGTAGACTTATAGGACCTATTTTATGTAAAATGAGGTGCTAAATCCACTGGTAAAAACCGCGATGTCCTATCTTGAACCGTTTAGGAGATAGAGTAAAATGGAGAAAAATAGATATTTGAAAATGTGATATATTAACATTTTATTCGTTTTTACCTTTATCAACTCTTGAGAGTAGACTTGTAGGACCTATATTATGTAAAATGAAGTGCTAAATCCACTGGTGAAACCACGATGTCCTATCTTTAACCGTTTAGGAGATCGAGTAAAATGGAGAATAATAGAAATTTGAAAATGTGATATATAAACATTTTATTCGTTTTTGCCTTTATCAACTCTTGAGAGTAGACTTATAGGACCTATTTTATGTAAAATGAGGTGCTAAATCCACTGGTGAAAACCGCGATGTCCTATCTTTAACCATTTAGGAGATCGAGTAAAATGGAGAATAATAGATGTTTGAAAATGTGATATATAAACATTTTATTCGTTTTTACCTTTATCAACTCTTGAGAGTAGACTTATAGGACTTATTTTATGTAAAATGAGGTGCCTAATCCTCTGGTGAAAACCGCGATGTCCTATCTTTAACCGTTTAGGAGATCAAGTAAAATGGAGAATAATAGATATTTGATAATGTAATATATAAACATTTTATTCGTTTGTACCTTTATCAACTCTTGAGAGTTGACTTATAAGACTTATTTTATGTTAAATGAGGTGCTAAATCCACTGGTGAAAACCGCGATGTCCTATCTTTAACCGTTTAGGAGATCGAGTAAAATGGAGAATAATGGATATTTGAAAATGTGATATATAAACATTTTGTTCGTTTGTACCTTGATCAACTCTTGAGAGTAGACTTATAGGACTTATTTAATGTAAAATGAGGTGCTTAATCATCTGGTGAAAACCGCGATGTCCTATCTTGAACCGTTTAGGAGATCGAGTAAAATGGAGAATAATAGATATTTGAAAATGTGATATATAAACATTTTGTTCGTTTGTACCTTGATCAACTCTTGAGAGTAGACTTATAGGACTTATTTTATGTAAAATGAGGTGCTAAATCCACTGGTGAAAACCCCGATGTCTAATCTTGAACCGTTTAGGAGATCGAGTAAAATGGAGAATAATAGATATTTGAAAATGTGATATATAAACATTTTATTCGTTTGTACCGTTATCAACATTTGAGAGTAGACTTTTAGGACCTATTTTATGTAAAATGAGGTGCTAAATCCACTGGTGAAAACCACGATGTCCTATCTTTAACCGTTTAGGAGATCGAGTAAAATGGAAAATAATAGATATTTGAAAATGTGATATATAAACATTTTATTCGTTTTTACCTTTATCAACTCTTGAGAATAGACTTATAGGACTTATTTTATGTAAAATGGGGTGCTTAATCCACTGATGAAAACCGCGATGTCCTATCTTTAACCGTTTAGGAGATGGAGTAAAATGGAGAATAGTAGATATTTGAAAATGTGATATATAAACATTTTATTCGTTTGTACCTTTATCAACTCTTATGAGTAGACTTATAGGACTTATTTTAGGTAAAAAGTGGTGCTAAATCAACTGGTAAAAACCGCGATGTCCTATTTTTAACCGTTTAGGAGATCGAGTAAAATGGATGATAATAGATATTTGAAAATGTGATATATAAACATTTTATTCGTTTGTACCTTTATCAACTCTTGAGAGTAGACTTATAGGAGTTATTTTATGTAAAATATAGTGCTAAATCCACTGGTGAAAACCGCGATGTCCTATCTTTAACCGTTTAGGAGATCAAGTAAAATGGAGAATAATAGATATTTGATAATGTAATATATAAACATTTTATTCGCTTGTACCTTTATCAACTTTTGAGAGTAGACTTATAGGACCTATTTTATGGAAAATGAGGTGCTAAATCCACTGGTGAAAACCACGATGTCCTATCTTTAACCGTTTAGGAGATCGAGTAAAATGGAAAATAATAGATATTTGAAAATGTGATATATTAACATTTTATTTGTTTTTACCTTTATCAACTCTTGAGAATAGACTTATAGGACTTATTTTATGTAAAATGGGGTGGGTGCTTAATCTACTGATGAAAATTGCGATGTCCTATCTTTAACCGTTTAGGAGATGGAGTAAAATGGAGAATAATAGATATTTGAAAATGTGATATATAAACATTTTATCCGTTTGTACCTTTATCAACTCTTGAGAGTAGACTTATAGGACCTATTTTATGTAAAATGAGGTGCTAAATCCACTGGTAAAAACCGCGATGTCCTATCTTGAACCGTTTAGGAGATAGAGTAAAATGGAGAAAAATAGATATTTGAAAATGTGATATATTAACATTTTATTCGTTTTTACCTTTATCAACTCTTGAGAGTAGACTTGTAGGACCTATATTATGTAAAATGAAGTGCTAAATCCACTGGTGAAACCACGATGTCCTATCTTTAACCGTTTAGGAGATCGAGTAAAATGGAGAATAATAGAAATTTGAAAATGTGATATATAAACATTTTATTCGTTTTTGCCTTTATCAACTCTTGAGAGTAGACTTATAGGACCTATTTTATGTAAAATGAGGTGCTAAATCCACTGGTGAAAACCGCGATGTCCTATCTTTAACCATTTAGGAGATCGAGTAAAATGGAGAATAATAGATGTTTGAAAATGTGATATATAAACATTTTATTCGTTTTTACCTTTATCAACTCTTGAGAGTAGACTTATAGGACTTATTTTATGTAAAATGAGGTGCCTAATCCTCTGGTGAAAACCGCGATGTCCTATCTTTAACCGTTTAGGAGATCAAGTAAAATGGAGAATAATAGATATTTGATAATGTAATATATAAACATTTTATTCGTTTGTACCTTTATCAACTCTTGAGAGTTGACTTATAAGACTTATTTTATGTTAAATGAGGTGCTAAATCCACTGGTGAAAACCGCGATGTCCTATCTTTAACCGTTTAGGAGATCGAGTAAAATGGAGAATAATGGATATTTGAAAATGTGATATATAAACATTTTGTTCGTTTGTACCTTGATCAACTCTTGAGAGTAGACTTATAGGACTTATTTAATGTAAAATGAGGTGCTTAATCATCTGGTGAAAACCGCGATGTCCTATCTTGAACCGTTTAGGAGATCGAGTAAAATGGAGAATAATAGATATTTGAAAATGTGATATATAAACATTTTGTTCGTTTGTACCTTGATCAACTCTTGAGAGTAGACTTATAGGACTTATTTTATGTAAAATGAGGTGCTAAATCCACTGGTGAAAACCCCGATGTCTAATCTTGAACCGTTTAGGAGATCGAGTAAAATGGAGAATAATAGATATTTGAAAATGTGATATATAAACATTTTATTCGTTTGTACCGTTATCAACATTTGAGAGTAGACTTTTAGGACCTATTTTATGTAAAATGAGGTGCTAAATCCACTGGTGAAAACCACGATGTCCTATCTTTAACCGTTTAGGAGATCGAGTAAAATGGAAAATAATAGATATTTGAAAATGTGATATATAAACATTTTATTCGTTTTTACCTTTATCAACTCTTGAGAATAGACTTATAGGACTTATTTTATGTAAAATGGGGTGCTTAATCCACTGATGAAAACCGCGATGTCCTATCTTTAACCGTTTAGGAGATGGAGTAAAATGGAGAATAGTAGATATTTGAAAATGTGATATATAAACATTTTATTCGTTTGTACCTTTATCAACTCTTATGAGTAGACTTATAGGACTTATTTTAGGTAAAAAGTGGTGCTAAATCAACTGGTAAAAACCGCGATGTCCTATTTTTAACCGTTTAGGAGATCGAGTAAAATGGATGATAATAGATATTTGAAAATGTGATATATAAACATTTTATTCGTTTGTACCTTTATCAACTCTTGAGAGTAGACTTATAGGAGTTATTTTATGTAAAATATAGTGCTAAATCCACTGGTGAAAACTGCGATGTCCTATCTTTAACCGTTTAGGAGATCGAGTAAAATGGAGAATAATTGTTATTTGAAAATGTGATATATAAACATTTTATTCGTTTTTACCTTTATCAACTCTTTAGAGTAGACTTATAGGACTTATTTTATGTAAAATGAGATGCTAAATCCACTGGTGAAAACCGCGATGTCCTATCTTGATCCGTTTAGGAGATCGAGTAAAATGGATAAAAATAGTTATATGAAAATGTGATATATAAACATTTTATTCGTTTGTACCTTTATCAACTCTTGAGAGTAGACTTAAAGGACTTATTTTATGTAAAATGAGGTGATAAATCCACTGGTGAAAACCGCGATGTCCTATCTTGATCCGTTTAAGAGATCGAGTAAAATGGATAAAAATAGTTATTTGAAAATGTGATATATAAACATTTTGTTCGTTTGTACCTTGATCAACTCTTGAGAGTAGACTTATATGACTTATTTTATGTAAAATGAGGTGCTAAATCCACTGGTGAAAACCCCGATGTCCTATCTTGAACCGCTTAGGAGATCGAGTAAAATGGAGAATAATAGATATTTGAAAATGTGATATATAAACATTTTATTCGTTTGTACCTTTATCAACTCTTGAGAGAAGACTTATACGACTTATTTTATGTAAAATGAGGTGCTAAATCCACTGGTGAAATCCGCGATGTCCTATCTATAACCGTTTAGGAGATCAAGTAAAATGGAGAATAATAGATATTTGAAAATGTGATATATAAACATTTTATTCGTTTGTACCTTTATCATCTCTAAAGAGTAGACTTATAGGACTTATTTTATGTAAAATGAGGTGCTAAATCCACTGGTGAAAACCCCGATGTCCAATCTTGAACCGTTTAGGAGATCGAGTAAAATGGAGAATAATAGATATTTGAAAATGTGATATATAAACATTTTGTTCGTTTGTACCTTGATCAACTCTTGAGAGTAGACTTATAGGACTTATTTTATGTAAAATGAGGTGCTAAATCCACTGGTGAAAACCCCGATGTCCAATCTTGAACCGTTTAGGAGATCGAGTAAAATGTAGAATAATAGATATTTGAAAATGTGATATATAAACATTTTGTTCGTTTGTACCTTTATCAACTCTTGAGAGTAGACTTATAGGACATATTTTATGTAAAATGAGGTGCTACATCCACTGGTGAAAACAGCGATGTCCTATCTTGTACCGTTTAGGAGATCGAGTAAAATGGAGAAAAATAGATATTTGAAAATGTGATATATAAACATTTTATTCGTTTGTACCTTTATCAACTCTTGGCAGTAGACTTATAGGACCTATTTTATGTAAAATGAGGTGCTAAATCCACTGGTGAAAACCGCGATGTCCTATCTTGAGCCGTTTAGGAGATCGAGTAAAATGGAGAAAAATAGATATTTGAAAATGTGACATATAAACATTTTATTCGTTTTTACCTTTATCAACTCTTGAGAGTAGACTTATAGGACTTATTTTATGTAAAATAAGGTGCTAAATCCACTGGTGAAAACCTCGATGACCTATCTTTAACCGTTTAGGAGATCGAGTAAAATGGAGAATAATAGATATTTGAAAATGTGATATATAAACATTTTATTCGCTTGTACCTTTATCAACTTTTGAGAGTAGACTTATAGGACCTATTTTATGTAAAATGAGGTGCTAAATCCACTGGTGAATACCTCGATATCCTATCTTTAACCGTTTAGGAGATCGAGTAAAATGGAGAATAATAGATATTTGAAAATGTGATATATAAACATTTTATTCGTTTGTACCTTTATCAACTCTTGAGAGTAGACTTATAGGACCTTTTTTATGTAAAATGAGGTGCTAAATCCACTGGTGAAATCCCCGATGTCCTATCTTTAACCGTTTAGGAGATCGAGTAAAATGGAGAATAATAGATATTTGAAAATGTGATATATAAACATTTTATTCGCTTGTACCTTTATCAACTTTTGAGAGTAGACTTATAGGACCTATTTTATGTAAAATGAGGTGCTAAATCCACTGGTGAATACCTCGATATCCTATCTTTAACCGTTTAGGAGATCGAGTAAAATGGAGAATAATAGATATTTGAAAATGTGATATATAAACATTTTATTCGTTTGTACCTTTATCAACATTTAAAAGTAGACTTATAGGACCTATTTTATGGAAAATGAGGTGCTAAATCCACTGGTGAAAACTGCGATGTCCTATCTTTAACCGTTTAGGAGATCGAGTAAAATGGAGAATAATAGTTATTTGAAAATGTGATATATAAACATTTTATTCGTTTTTACTTTTATCAACTCTTGAGGGTAGACTTATAGGACTTATTTTATGTAAAATGAGATGCTAAATCCACTGGTGAAAACCGCGATGTCCTATCTTAATCCGTTTAGGAGATCGAGTAAAATGGATAAAAATAGTTATATGAAAATGTGATATATAAACATTTTATTCGTTTGTACCTTTATCAACTCTTGAGAGTAGACTTATAGGACTTATTTTATGTAAAATGAGGTGATAAATCCACTGGTGAAAACCGCGATGTCCTATCTTGATCCGTTTAAGAGATCGAGTAAAATGGATTAAAAATAGTTATTTGAAAATGTGATATATAAACATTTTGTTCGTTTGTACCTTGATCAACTCTTGAGAGTAGACTTATAGGACTTATTTTATGTAAAATGAGGTGCTAAATCCACTGGTAAAAACCCCGATGTCCTATCTTGAACCGCTTAGGAGATCGAGTAAAATGGAGAATAATAGATATTTGAAAATGTGATATATAAACATTTTATTCGTTTGTACCTTTATCAACTCTTGAGAGTAAACTTATAGGACTTATTTTATGTAAAATGAGGTGCTAAATCCACTGGTGAAATCCGCGATGTCCTATCTATAACCGTTTAGGAGATCGAGTAAAATGGAGAATAATAGATATTTGAAAATGTGATATATAAACATTTTATTCGTTTGTACCTTTATCATCCCTAAAGAGTAGACTTATAGGACTTATTTTATGTAAAATGAGGTGCTAAATCCACTGGTGAAAACCGCGATGTCCTATTTTTAACCTTTTAGGAGATCGAGTAAAGTGGAGTATAATAGATATTTGAATATGTGATATATAAACATTTTATTCGTTTGTACCTTTATCAACTCTTAAGAGTAGACTTATAGAACTTATTATATGTAAAATGAGGTGCTAAATCCACTGGTGAAAACCGCGATGTCCTATCTTGAACCGTTTAGGAGATCGAGTAAAATGGAGAATAATAGATATTTGAAAATGTGATATATAAACATTTTGTTCGTTTGTACCTTGATCAACTCTTGAGAGTAGACTTATAGGACTTATTTTATGTAAAATGAGGTGCTAAATCCACTGGTAAAAACCGCGATGTCCTATCTTGAACCGTTTAGGAGATCGAGTAAAATGGAGAAAAATAGATATTTGAAAATGTGATATATTAACATTTTATTCGTTTTTACCTTTATCAACTCTTGAGAGTAGACTTCTAGGACCTATATTATGTAAAATGAGGTGCTAAATCCACTGGTGAAACCTCGATGTCCTATCTTTAACCGTTTAGGAGATCGAGTAAAATGGAGAATAATAGAAATTTGAAAATGTGATATATAAACATTTTATTCGTTTTTACCTTTATCAACTCTTGAGAGTAGACTTATAGGACCTATTTTATGTAAAATGAGGTGCTAAATCCACTGGTGAAAACCGCGATGTCCTATCTTTAATTGTTTAGGAGATCGAGTAAAATGGAGAATAATAGATATTTGATAATGTGATATATAAACATTTTATTCGTTTGTACCTTTATCAACTCTTGAGAGTAGACTTATAGGACCTTTTTTATGTAAAATGAGGTGCTAAATCCACTGGTGAAATCCCCGATGTCCTATCTTAAACTGTTTAGGAGATCGAGTAAAATGGAGAATAATAGATATTTGAAAATGTGATATATAAACATTTTATTCGCTTGTACCTTTATCAACTTTTGAGAGTAGACTTATAGGACCTATTTTATGTAAAATGAGGTGCTAAATCCACTGGTGAATACCTCGATATCCTATCTTTAACCGTTTAGGAGATCGAGTAAAATGGAGAATAATAGATATTTGAAAATGTGATATATAAACATTTTATTCGTTTGTGCCTTTATCAACATTTAAAAGTAGACTTATAGGACCTATTTTATGGAAAATGAGGTGCTAAATCCACTAGTGAAAACCACGATGTCCTATCTTTAACCGTTTAGGAGATCGAGTAAAATGGAAAATAATAGATATTTGAAAATGTGATATATAAACATTTTATTTGTTTTTACCTTTATCAACTCTTGAGAATAGACTTATAGGACTTATTTTATGTAAAATGGGGTGCTTAATCTACTGATGAAAATTGCGATGTCCTATCTTTAACCCTTTAGGAGATGGAGTAAAATGGAGAATAATAGATATTTGAAAATGTGATATATAAACATTTTATTCGTTTGTACCTTTATCAACTCTTGAGAGTAGACTTATAGGACCTATTTTATGTAAAATGAGGTTCTAAATCCACTGGAGAAAACCGCGATGTCCTATCTTTAACCGTTTAGGAGATCAAGTAAAATGGAGAATAATAGATATTTGATAATGTAATATATAAACATTTTATTCGTTTGTACATTTATCAACTCTTGAAAGTTGACTTATAGGACTTATTTTATGTAAAATGAGGTGCTAAATCCACAGGTGAAAACCGCGATGTCCTATCTTTAACCGTTTAGGAGATCGAGTAAAATGGAGAATAATGGATATTTGAAAATGTGATATATAAACATTTTGTTCGTTTGTACCTTGATCAACTCTTGAGAGTAGACTTATAGGACTTATTTTATGTAAAATGAGGTGCTTAATCCTCTGGTGAAAACCGCGATGTCCTATCTTAAACCGTTTAGGAGATCGAGTAAAATGGAGAATAATAGATATTTGAAAATGTGATATATAAACATTTTGTTCGTTTGTACCTTGATCAACTCTTGAGAGTAGACTTATAGGACTTATTTTATGTAAAATGAGGTGCTAAATCCACTGGTGAAAACCGCGATGTCCTATCTTGATCCGTTTAAGAGATCGAGTAAAATGGATAAAAATAGTTATTTGAAAATGTGATATATAAACATTTTGTTCGTTTGTACCTTGATCAACTCTTGAGAGTAGACTTATAGGACTTATTTTATGTAAAATGAGGTGCTAAATCCACTGGTGACAACCCCGATGTCCAATCTTGAACCGTTTAGGAGATCGAGTAAAATGTAGAATAATAGATATTTGAAAATGTGATATATAAACATTTTGTTCGTTTGTACCTTTATCAACACTTGAGAGTAGACTTATAGGACATATTTTATGTAAAATGAGGTGCTACATCCACTGGTGAAAACAGCGATGTCCTATCTTGAGCCGTTTAGGAGATCGAGTAAAATGGAGAAAAATAGATATTTGAAAATGTGACATATAAACATTTTATTCGTTTTTACCTTTATCAACTCTTGAGAGTAGACTTATAGGACTTATTTTATGTAAAATGAGGTGCTAAATCGACTGGTGAAAACCTCGATGTCCTATCTTTAACCGTTTAGGAGATCGAGTAAAATGGAGAATAATAGATATTTGAAAATGTGATATATAAACGTTTTATTCGCTTGTACCTTTATCAACTTTTGAGAGTAGACTTATAGGACCTATTTTATGTAAAATGAGGTGCTAAATCCACTGGTGAATACCTCGATATCCTATCTTTAACCGTTTAGGAGATCGAGTAAAATGAAGAATAATAGATATTTGATAATGTCGTATATAAACATTTTATTCGTTTGTACCATTATCAACTCTTGAGAGTAGACTTATAGGTCTTATTTTATGTAAAATGAGGTACTAAATCCTCTGGAGAAAACCGCGATGTCCTATCTTTAACCTTTTAGGAGATCGAGTAAAATGGAGAAGAGATATTTGAAAATGTGATATATAAACACTTTATTCGTTTGTACCTTTATCAACTCTTGAGAGTAGACTTATAGTACCTATTTTATGTAAAATGAGGTGCTAAATCCACTGGTGAAAACCGCGATGTCCTATCTTTAACCGTTTAGGAGATCGAGTAAAATAGAAAATAATAGATATTTGAAAATGTGATATATATGCATTTTATTCGTTTATACCTTTATCAACTCTTGAGAGTAGACTTATAGGACTTATTTTATGTAAAATGAGGTGCTAAATCCATTGGTTAAAACCGCGATGTCCTATCTTTAACCGTTTAGGAGATCGAGTAAAATGGAGAATAATAGATATTTGAAAATGTGATATATAAACATTTTATTCGTTTGTACCTTGATCAACTCTTGAGAGTAGACTTATAGGACTTATTTTATGTAAAATGATGTGCTAAATCCACTGGTGAAAACCGCGATGTCCTATCTTTAACCGTTTAGGAGATCGAGTAAAATGAAGAATAATAGATATTTGAAAATGTGATATATATATATTTTATACGTTTTTACCTTTATCAACTCTTGAGAGTAGACTCATAGGACCTATTTTATGTAAAATGAGGTGCTTAATCCACTGGTAAAAACCGCGATGTCCTATCTTTAACCGTTTAGGAGATCGAGTAAAATGGAGAATAATAGATATTTGAAAATGTGATATATAAACATTTTATTCGTTTGTACCTTTATCAACTCTTGAGAGTAGACTTATAGGTCTTATTTTATGTAAAATGAGGTAATAAATCCTCTGGAGAAAACCGCGATGTCCTATCTTTAACCGTTTAGGAGATCGAGTAAAATGAAGAATAATAGATATTTGATAATGTGGTATATAAACATTTTATTCGTTTGTACCCTTATCAACTCTTGAGAGTAGACTTATAGGACTTATTTTATGTAAAATGAGGTGCTAAATCCATTAGTTAAAACCGCGATGTCCTATCTTTAACCGTTTAGGAGATCGAGTAAAATGGAGGATAATAGATATTTGAAAATGTGATATATAAACATTTTATTAGTTTGTACCTTGATCAACTCTTGAGAGTAGACTTATAAGACTTATTTTATGTAAAATGAGGTGCTAAATCCACTGGTGAAAACCGCGATGTCCTATCTTTAACCGTTTAGGAGATCGAGTAAAATGGAGAATAATAGATATTTGATAATGTGGTATATAAACATTTTATTCGTTTGTACCCATATCAACTCTTGAAAGTAGACTTATAGGACGTATTTTATGTAAAATGAGGTTTTAAATCCACTGGAGAAAACCGCGATGTCCAATCTTTAACCGTATAGGAGATGGAGTAAAATGGAGAATAATAGATATTTGAAAATGTGATATATAAACATTTTATTTGTTTGTACCTTTATCAACTCTTGAGAGTAGACTTATAGGACTTAATTTATGTAAAATGAGGTGCTAAATCCACTGGTGAAAACCGCGATGTCCAATCTTTAACCGTTTAGGAGATGGAGTAAAATGGAGAATAATAGATATTTGAAAATGTGATATATAAACATTTTATTTGTTTGTACCTTTATCAACTCTTGAGAGTTGACTTATAGGACTTAATTTATGTAAAATGAGGTGCTAAATCCACTGGTGAAAACCGCGATGTCCAATCTTTAACCGTTTAGGAGATGGAGTAAAATGGAGAATAATAGATATTTGAAAATGTGATATATAAACATTTTATTTGTTTGTACCTTTATCAACTCTTGAGAGTAGACTTATAGGACTTAATTTATGTAAAATGAGGTTCTAAATCCACTGGTGAAAACCGCGATGTCCTATCTTTAACCGTTTAGGAGATCGAGTAAAATGAAGAATAATAGATATTTGAAAATGTGATATATAAACATTTTATTCGTTTTTACCTTTATCAACTCTTGAGAGTAGACTTATAGGACTTATTTTATGTAAAATGAGGTGCTTAATCCACTCGTGAAAACCGCGATGTTATATCTTTAACCGTTTAGGAGATCGAGTAAAATGAAGAATAATAGATATTTGATAATGTGATATATAAACATTTTATTCGTTTGTACCTGTATCAACCCTTGAGAGTAGACTTTTAGGACATATTTTATGTAAAATGAGAATCTAAATCCACTGGTGAAAACCGCGATGTCCTATCTTTAACCGTTTAGGAGATCGAGTAAAATGAAAAATAATAGATATTTGATAATGTGATATATAAACATTTTATTCGTTTGTACCTTTATCAACTCTTGAGAGTAGACTTATAGGACTTATTTTATGTAAAATAAGGTGCTTAATCCACTGGTGAAAACCGCGATGTCCTATCTTTAACCGTTTAGGAGATCGAGTAAAATGGAGAATAATGGATATTTGAAAATGTGATATATAAACATTTTATTCGTTTGTACCTATATCAACATTTGAGAGTAGACTTTTAGGACATTTTTTATGTAAAATGAGGTGCTTAATCCACTGGTGAAAACCGCGATGTCCTATCTTTAATTGTTTAGGAGATCGAGTAAAATGGAGAATAATAGATATGTGAAAATGTGATATATAAACATTTTATTCGTTTGTACCTTCATCAACTCTTAAGAGTAGACTTATAGGACTTATTTTATGTAAAATGAGGTGCTAAATCCTCTGGTGAAAACCGCGATGTCCTATCTTGAACCGTTTAGGAGATCGAGTTAAATGGAGAAAAATAGATATTTAAAAATGTGATATATAAACATTTTATTCGTTTGTACTGT